>JAIFZK010000022.1:5077500-5085000 GCA_027481765.1 Tenualosa thibaudeaui
AGTAAATAAAGCAATTGGCAGTTGCCACTGCAACTGGCACTGCCATCAAAGAAAAGTCAAACAGCATATTATCTACATGTCAGTACAATGTTATAGTGACAAACATTTGTTTTTTAATGCCACATACGTACAGGAGCTCTTACACAGACTCAGGGTGTGCTGTGTGCAGTCTACTGGTCTCTGGATAGGAGAATGGTTACAAGCATCACCCATCAAGTGTTCAGTTCTATGCAAAAGGGTATGCAAAACCAGAGGGTGTGCATTTGAAGAAGTGTGTGTGTGTGTGTGTGTGTGTGTGTGTGTGTGTGTGTGTGCGTGTGCTTGCGTCGGCTGATCATGGTTTAGAGAGTGTGTGCCTTGTGGTTTTGGAGAGCTTAAATAGATGACTGGCGCGTCTAGACAGAAGGAATGAATTTTCTGAGAGCTTAAGTGAACACTACCGTATACCACCCAGACAAGCACACACGTGCAGGCACACACACACAGACACACACCTGTGCACTCGAGACAAGACAGTTGTAATAGTTGGTCTGCTAGGCTCTAATACACTGTAACTCTGCTCAACTTCCTTATTTGTTTGTATGTGTGTGTGGGTGTGTGTGTGTGTGTGTGTGTGTGTGTGTGTGTGTAGGAGGGTAAGAAAGAGTTATCTGTCTACATGTGCTGTATCTTCCTGTAAACAAACACTACTCAAAAATGTCTGAAGAAACCATCATCAAAATAACTTCAAAAACAGACACAAAAGAGACAACAACAGATAGAAGACAGACATACAGACAGAGAGAGAGAGAGAGGAAGAGAGAGAGAGAGAGAGAGAGAGAGAGTAGTTATAAAGACAACAGTGGTTTCTTCACAGTTTCAGCATGCTCCATGACACTGTCTGTCACAGCCAAACAATGTTTATACCCTATGTGACATTCATCTCTAACAGGGACACTCAATACCATTCCCAGAGCACAACACAGCAGACAGAGAGCATCAAACAGAGAGAGAGGAACCAGTTAAGAGGGAAAGAAAAGGCTCTGAAAACTGTATGAAAAAATGAAATAGTGAATGTTCTCTTTTTTTGTCTGTCTCTATCCATCTTTTTTTCCAACTCTCTCTCGCTCACCTCTGCCACTTCGGCCGACGAAGCGCAGGTCGTTGAAGCGTGCCACCTGGTTTTTGATGGCCGCAGTGGCGTTCCGCAGTTCCGCCGAGTAGTTCTCATCATTCCCTGCCATTACTGTCACCAGCGTCCCGTCAGGAATGTCTCCCAAGGTCACTACCTGCCAGATGTCCAGAGAACAGTTGGGAATCAAAGACACCTGTCACACTATGGTGTTCTGCAATGTGTTGTGGGGACTTTGAATGATTTTTTTTAATGTTGTTTCTTATGACAAGGCTTCAGGTTACAGGGTTTGGTTCATAGGACATGCATTTGATCCATTCCAATGTCAATTTGTTATTCTATGCATTCTTTCATCATTGACAAGAGCTGTCATCTTTGTTAACTCAAATAAAGAAAAAAATGTTTGTGGTAAACACAAATAATTTTGCAGGAATATTAAAAAAGAAAGATTAACAGCAGATCATCAGATAAAAGATTATGCATTATTCTTTAAAAAAATGAATTCATGTAGGTAAGCTATTGCTAGAATCCTCACATTATTCTCTTTTCAAATTCTAATTTTAAAGAAATTTTGTTTTGTTTACTTAATCATTTTTTCCCATTCTTCAGCAGACTACTTCTTATCCGAACATTAAATCTTACAGCATTCCAAGTCAATCGCGGTCCGTGTGGTCGCACTGCCTGGGCGTGCAACACCCAAGACAAATATGAGCTCAGAAGGCATTTTCATATTAACCGTAGTGGCAGTGTTTTATCAATGGAACATTAACAGCGGTTTTAAGAGGGCCAGTATTAAGCCATACACCCACAAACAGAGAAAGGGAGGGAGGGAGAGAGAGAGAGAGAGTTCTGGGTTTGGAAATGCGAAAGCTAATTTACATTTGTGGTGACAGTTGAAAATGACGGAAGTCTGCAATGAAAGAATTTCGGCTTAACCGAGACATCAAGACGTCCAATGAGGCATTTTAATGAGAAACATTTACGGGAAGCCGAAGGCCGCGCGATCAAGTAATAAAATCAACAACAACTGTGGGTATGGCAAATAATTTAGTTGAATCATCTTAGAAACATCTGGTCTCCCTACCGATTCTAAGATCATGTGTGATAAATCCGTTTGAAGTTTGAAAATAATTTAGAATGTGCAAATCAGCGGCCAAGGAAAAGCTCTAGTCAAAATCTAACTGTATTACAATTGGTCTATACTTCAGAATATATATTTAACCCTAACGAAATCTGTTCTACATATGACCCCCCACCCCACCTCCCGACACACACACACCTTTTTTTTTGCTGCAGACATGGTATGGCATGGCCATCATCGCACTGGTTACATTCATAATCATGAACTAGATAAATACAGACAGGCAAACAGACAGTTACTCAGACAGACGATAAATGCAGTTGATTTACCTTAAATGCGATTGGCAGGGTCTTGTTACAACGCCAGTGCGTGGGAAGCACGGAGCACAGGAAGTTGGGACTGTCGGTGCGCACCAGTTCCCCAGGATGGTCGGACAGCACCTCCACCATACTCCGGTCCGCTATACGGAGCTTACCCACCAGGGCAGCACCACTACCCTCTTGGGCACCGAGGGGGAGACCCTCACTCATCTTCCCACCGGACCCCAGGGTGGTGGAGGGGGGAGTGAAGCGGCGCCCTGGGGCAGGATCTGCGTACAGGAACACACACACGCACACACACAAGCATGCAAAAGAAAAAGAAATAAACAGATAGAACCGTGAGCCACTGAGGGATAAAGCCATGGAGAGCCTACTTTCCAAACTTTATGAAAATCATGAAACAGACTCGGCCTTTTTAAATTATTATAGGCTACATATTAATTTACAGCAGGTCAATTTAAAACATTTAAATGCTGTTGTGCGAACTGTGAAATCAAAAGTTCAAGGCTCTTCACAAGTTTAATTTCCCTTGATGAAGCTGAGCTCCAGGCGACTCTAAATTACTGCTGAAATATTTTTGGCCAAAACTTCTTACAGCGTAACCCCAGTTAACTTCCCTCCACTGGTTGGAGACCGAGCCAGCGCCGCCCCGGAGGCAGATGAAACCATTAAAGCAGCGGCGCTCCGTCTGACAGGAGGAGCGGCCTGCTGTCATTCCGCCAACCACAATCGATGCCACATGAGTGCGGTTACGAGTCTCTGCTTAACTTACTGCCGCCCCCCCAACCTCAAACACGCACACACACAGTCAACCACACCGTGCAACCACCCAATATAAACATACGACAGCCTGTGGACTAAAACTCACTGTTGGGTGAGGGTGTTTCAGAGGAAAGCCGAAAGCACGCGCGCGTGTGGCCTGGTAATGTATGTCAGAGAGCGAGGGTGACAGAAAGCGTGCCTGTCCTTGCAAAATTGACACCGACAATTTCAGACTGGCGACTCACCACTTACTGGTTTAATTCGAAGAGCGCTTGTTCCGCTGTTAACAGGGAAGTTAAGATCGTTTAGATACCGTCGCTACCTCCCTAATCAAACAAAAGGAGCACCAGTTTAAAAACTTATGCTACTTAGACTAAAATATACTAAATAAACAGTACAGAAAAATGTCGTACCGTATTTTGCGTCCCAAAGAAACACCATTTGTCCTACTAATGTAGTCTCCACTTAGTAAGAACGTCCAAGGTCTTTGAGGGATGATTTTGTGAGAAAAGCGCCTTAAAATGCAAACACGCAGTGTGTTCCACTCCGATGTGTGTGTTGCTAAAGTCGTTGATGGCCTTGGTGTATCCAGTAGGGAGATCTGGTTCCGATGATTTTCGGTGATTTTTTTTCCGCAGTCAAACCAAAAAAGAAACTTCATGTGAGTTCTATCTGAATTTCATGCCCGCTCCGACACGAGGAAATTCGATGCTCTTACACGGCGTAACACAGCTCAGTAAAAGCGAAAGTAAGAGAATGATACACAAAATCTTTGATGAGTGACAATCTCTCCAAATGACAGTGTGCGCCGTAGAAAGGCTCCAAGGTACAGCACAGCTCTCCAAACGCACTTGGCTACGGTGTAAGTACACACGTCTTCCCACCACCGTGTGCAACACCTTCAAGTCCGTAAGTTCAATAATGTTCAGTTCAGATTTGGGGGATGGCACTTTCCTAAACTCTCGTGTAATTTTAAATATGCATTTGTGAATGCCTCCTCTTCATAATCCCCAGGGCACACCCAATCACACACGTCCGAACAGTTGCATGTCCCACCGATGTGGTGTGAATGGACGTCCCGTCAACAGGGCTGGCTTTTACCGGCAGTGGGCAGTGCAGGAATGTATCCGAAGAGGCTCTGATTTGCATATGGTAGTCTGATTGGATAAAACCTATCACTCTCCCGCTACCCACCCAATCAACTGGTCTCTACCATATTTCAGCCAATCAAATGTCCGTCCGAAATAGCGGAGGAGTCAGGGGGCCCTGCTTGTGTGTAGTCAATGGGATTCCAGGGGTGGACAGCGTGCCAAGGCAAACTGACGCTTTCTTGAGCTGTTTCTGTAGATCAACACCAAACCTTACAAAACACCTGACGGGAGTAAGCTAGACACTAAATTTCCATTGTTTGACATATTCGAACTAATTCGAACAAGAACTACAACATGTAATAAACGGGTAGTGATAATGGTACAAGTGTATATTTATACTATGAACAATTTCGTTTGCAGAGCAGTCAGAGACTCTACATAGTCCTTCCAGCCTAATCATCACCTACTATATTCAATGTAGCCTACTCTAATAGGCCTATCTTGCCCGTTTTTGTGAAAGGGCAGTAGCGGTGGACCTGGGGAGTTTAAAAATTGTGCTCAGCTTTTGCAAAGACATTGAATTTCCATTATAGTTTAAAGGAACGACGCATATAGTCTAGTGCTTGGAATTCCTGTGTACACATAATTGGGTCTCCCTGTCAGACACGTTTCCCTGTCAGACTCTCATGGAATAGGAGGTTTCTAACGGTATTTAAAGTCAGGCGTTCTTAGTCATAATTTTACAAGGGGTGGTGAAAGTAATCAAGATAATCTTTGTAACTGTACAGAAACATACCAGATTAAACCGATAGAGGGCAGCATACGACTTGAACCACAGACTCTTTTTTTTATATATATTAGTTGTGACCTTCTACATCACATCAGTTTGACATTTCTGCTTTAACACCGCAGTTGTAGGCTATTTTGTACCCATGAAATGAACACCAAAGGGGTTTAATACTTTATTTACATTTAAGGTCTAAGGCTGCTTTCGATGACTTTCTACAGTGGCCAAGTACACGTGCAACCAATCACATCAGAACAGATATCTTGACAAACTTTAGTCTATACTCGTGTTATTGATTAAAATTAATGGGTGTATACTACAGGTCTGTGAGACTAAAGGCCTGCAATTTTCCTACAATTTCTATCCACGTACGACAGCGAGTAAAGAATGAAGTTGGTGTTGAGGATAAGTCGTTTTCTTTTAAACTCTGCATCTTCATCTTCAGCCAACGGCGAAAGTCATTGAAAGCATGTCCTCTTATTAAAGGCTTAGTAGCCTACATTTGCTTTGACATATACGTCTCTCTATGTCTATAAGTTTTATGAGGTCTGTCAGGTATCCGCCTGTGCACCAACCGCTGGCCTAGCCTGAAGATTTAGCCACAGGGTTGAATATAAAAAATGTAACGGCCAGCGTTTTCCGGGCGGCCTGCCACGGGTGATTGAGAGTGACTGCCCACCTCTGACGGTAAACGGAGAGGGGATTTCCACAAATCAACTCATCACCTCTAAGCATTACAGCACTTTAAAACCTGTTGCCTCAGAATGGAGACGGCATATCCATTTGAACTGGTCAAAGACATACCCTTGCCATCTTTCATGACATATTATGCGCCTGAAGCGCACCTTCCGGAAATGTTCACCATTGCCAGAGGCATAAGAGCCCGTGGGGTAATTCTGAAACTTTAATCATTAAATTTTTTAGAACTGGTTTGCTGTATATAGATGGAGAGATCAGAGATCAGAGAGTTTTCTGATAGGCTACTCTTTCAAGACATCAATTCATCAATTATGGCCAAGGATGTAATTTGCGTCAAGTACGCAATTTTAACATTTAAGTGAAGAGAAAAGTGAAGATAATAGTAAAGAGAGGACAACGTGTCCTGTCGTTATGCAATCAACAGCCTGCCTTGTGAAAGCAAGCACGTGTCTTTATGAAAACGCGCGTCCTTATCTCGACCTCCTGGGTTTGACAAGGGCAGCAAGAGACTATCGGGAGCAGTTTAAACCACGTTGCGCGACAGACGGCACAACGCCTACATTACTTTAAGGAACACTTGCGCACCCAGTTAGCTTGAGAGTACGTGAGAGTAAATACAGTTGTATGAGTCATTTTCTGGGACGCATTGGTGAGATCGATGCCATTATAGGGCATGTTCATCTGTGCTCGTATTAAGGCACGCACACCAGCGGCAGGTGCTCAGCGTGAGGGCCAGGCATTGTTCGTGCCTGGCCAACAGCCCCAAGTGAATTACGCATTTAACTGGAAAAGCACGGAATGGAATAATAATAATAATAAAACGTATTGTGGAGAAACAGGGTGAAACATTTCCTGTGCGCAATTCATAATTGACTGTTAAATTTTAGTCTTACGGGGTATGATTAAGGCTAATTTAAGCTAAATGGCCAATATTCAAGTTGTACATTACTAAGAAAGCAGAAAATGTATCTGGAATTTTGGTGTTTACATAAGGCCACACACACACACCCAAACACACACACACACACACACACACACACACACACACACACACAAACAAAACAAAACAAAACAAAACAAAACAAAACAAAAAAAAAATGAGCCAGATATGATCTGTACCATCTACGATAGCCTATATAGGCTAGAGTAATGTAATGTAGGCTACAAATGTGCTACAATTGTTTTGTGTTAATGCTCTTACATTTTTATTGTCAGCTCTTGTGAAATTCCGTTTGCTTACTGTTTGCTTGTGTAGTGACCCCTTATAAAAAACAATATTAATTTAAACTAAATATTAATTTCCATTGAAACAATTTACAAGCTTCTCCATAAGCAAGATGCTATTGCTAAAATTATGTTTCCCGAAACACACTTTAGGCTACATGTGATGCAAATCATTTAGTGGTTAGATTTGTAATTTTTAAACAACTTTTTTCAAAAACGTCTGCTGCAGCCATGTTCTCTGGCTAAATATTTAATTCCCTTTTTTTGGTTTGTTAACTAACAATGACAAAAATAGTCCGTTTGGGAAATGCTCATTATAAAGTTATACGTAAAAGTGACCTGCGTTCGTAGTTCTAACTAGCTAATGTGTGACCTTCTCCGGCGCGCATTGAAGCCTTTAATCCCAGTTCTCCTGCAAAAGCCCT
>JAIFZK010000022.1:5090000-5097500 GCA_027481765.1 Tenualosa thibaudeaui
GAGAGAGAGAGAGAGAGAGAAAGAGAGAGAGAGAGAGAGGGATGTAATTGTCCCGTTAGTTCTTCTCTATAATTCATGGGGCTGTTGTGCAGATGCAGTTAACTGCTGCTTAAAAGTAATTAATTGATTTTCTGACATATCAGTTAGCAGGACAGTGAGGCAACAGAGCAAAGCACTCCACACTCTTTCTCTTTTTCTGAACCTGCTCACTGCAAATACTCCATTTGTTTTATTGAATCTCAGGTCATAGCAGAGTAATTGAATATTATGTTATAGCTATCGACAGTTTTAGCTTGTGTTTAAGTTTAGGTGACTCTGATATCTTTTAGAACACACACACACACACACACATGCACACACACACATAAATGTGCGCCTGTGCGGGTGCATACACACATACACACACACACACACCAGCTGTATTGACATTCTCAGACACACTTTTGTGACGTCAGCCTCACAAGAGGGCTTCTTTTCCCATGAACCTTTTGAGAAAGTCCCCAAAAACAGCTCTTTCTCATACATACAGACTGACACACGGCACACACACACACACACAAACTCTCTCTCTCTCTCTCTCTCTCTCTTTCTCTCTCTCTCTCTCTCTCTCTGATGAAGTCAGTCCAAGGGACACCTGCACACAAGAGTCTTGGGCAACATCAGCTAAATCTGTTACAACATACACAATATGGTCAACACTCTTATAACACATTTACAACCATGTCATAGGACCTTAATAAAGAGTTGGTCAATTCAGCATTGTACTCCAAGCTATGTTAAGTTACTTCTTGCCTCATCACACATGTTTCATTACTGTGACTTGCTTTTGCTACACAGATGTCTGCTTGTGTGTGTGTGTGTGTGTGTATTACTCCCAGAGGACTGGGATAGGGGTTCAGTTGCGCTAATGCCCTCCTCCTTAAGACACGGGCCTTAACTATCCCTCTGTGAGACTCAATCTCTCCTCATCCTTGATGCTATTCCCTCAGGCCTACTAGCCTAGACACTCAGTCAGGGGACTAACTACTGGCTACTGGCCACAACTTTGACCGGCCTCAGGGGCCGATGCTCGCCTCATCTGATGTGGGGTTATCTGACCATCTCTGGACAGTAGCTTTAGTGATGGGTCATGGAAGAAGGGAGCTGAAAAAAAAAACATTAAGCGTTCCTATACTGTGTATTCACAGCAAATATGGGCAGTGTACATGTTACTCTATAGGAATACGCCATCTGGACAAACATAAACACCAAAAACAGTGTAAAACGTACTCCTATAATCCTATAGAGTAACATATACACTGCCCAATTTGCGGTGTGTCAGTGTTTAAAGGTCAGTGTTTTCATGACCATCTTTGAAATGTGTAGATGGAATTGACACTAATTTAATTTGGTCTCTAATGTTCTAATGTGTTTTCTACTTATATTCAGAGTAAGGTTTGCCTGTCAAATATTGTGATATTTTAGCACTGATTAAGGAAAGTTCTAGAACTACTTCGGGACTCAAGGCCTCCCTGTGTAAAGTGATGAGAAAGGATCTTGATTCCGTATCAGATGCCTTAGATAAATCCTTTCTCTCTGCAAGAGGCTTGGAGCAGAGAGATATTTTTGGGATGCTCTGCTGTGTTTGGGCCAGATAATGGTGTGTTTGTGTGTGTGTGTGTGTGGTGAATTATTTAGTAAGGCCCCTCAGTTGAGCTCTGGCTATCAGCTTTATGATGAGCATTTCCTGTGAAATCACTGATTGATTTTCTGACACAAGTAATGACAACTTAGAGGCAGGACAGAGAAAGAGAGAGAGAGAGAGAGAGAGAGAGAGAGAGAATAGTATGTGTATGTGTTTGTGTTCAAAAGTGAAAGAGAGACAAAAAGACTGAGAGAAGAGAGAGAGAACACTTTGGAGAGGGTTTCTCATGAAGTGTCTAAAGTGTAGCAGTGTAGTGTAGCCTGGCCAAACTCCAGTGAAGTCGGCCCTGGGTATAAAGTGCATTTGGGGTTTCCCGTACGGCAGATGCCAAAGCGTATCCCCCGTGAGACGAAAGGGCGAGCAGAGAGGCAGCCAGCGAGAGAGAGAAAGAGAGAAGGAAGATGGAGTGACGAGCCTGAGTGGGGGAGATGTCGCCTCAGGCAGTGTTTAGTGCAGTTTGAATGGATGAACAGGGGCAATGGAGCAGAAAACACACACACACACACAAATGCACCTTCTCTCACACACACATACACACACATATACCCCCCCCCCCCCCCCACACACACACACCCAAATGCACTGTCTCTCACACACACAGACACAAACACACACAGACATGCACACACAAATCTCAGACACACACACGCACACACACACAGCCTCAGACAGGGAGGAAGAAGCCAGTGACGGCCCACCCAGCAGAACAACCTACATTCAAACTGACACATAGATGGACAAATGTTTGTTTGTGTCCCTATGATAAATAAGATTTCTTCCAGATCTGTTTGTCACCGAAGTTATCAACCATAAGATGATACTTCCAGTCATGAGATAACGAAATAACGACAAACTCTTTCTTTGTTCTAATTAGGCCTACCAGTAACTCTTGTTTACGACCAAGCCATTTCCCACCATTGCTTTTGTAATGGAGAGCCTTTAGATGGCACTTGAATATAAGTAAATAAAGAAACAAAAAACAAACCAGTACATTAGCCACTTGCTTAGGGATCTGACTCAATCAGTTGTGCTTCTGAGACACTCTGTCTCCGCTGCTACCCAATCACATCACTAAGAGGAGCACGCATATGCACATCAATGAAGCAACATGCAGCAACTGATGAAGTGTGTGTGTGTGTGTGTGTGTGTGTGTGTGTGTGTGTGTGTGTGTGAGAGAGAGAAGAAAGAATGAGCGGGTGAATGAAAGATGGGTAGATGGTTTTCTGGGACAACTGTGAGGAAAAGAAAGACAAGGAAAAGAGGGATGAGGGACAGGAAAAGATGGGATAGAGAGGGATTGGAGAAGGAAATCCCAGGGGTAACCAGAATCAGAAGTGAGAGGATGTCATCAGGCATGAAAGAAGAAGAAGAAGAAGAAGAAGGAGGAGAAGAAGAAGGAGAAGAAGAAGAAGAAGAAGAAGAAGGAGAAGAAGAAGGAGAAGAAGAAGAAGAAGAAGAAGGAGAAGAAGAAGAAGAAGAACTCTTTTTCTCTTTGCGGCATCTGTGCTCCACACCAACCCTGACATTCCACTCTTTCAAACTGATCCAAGACCTGTGCTGTTTTAGTAGCTTTTTTTGGCAAAACAAGAGAGAAAGAGTGCAGTAGACAAACATTAGCACTGGACTGGGGTCAGCTAGCTTTAAGGTCTTTTAAGCCTCTTCTGTAGACTGCAGCCTAGATATGTCTGATTCCAGATCAATGCACCAGTTCATCTGATGTCATCTAATTTGACTTTGGAAGAGTCCCTGTGTTTTTCCACCCTGGCGTCAGTGTGTGTGTAAGGATGACCCAGCAGCACAGGCAATCGCTGGGCAGGGTGTGTGTCGGGGACTTCCCATGACACTGCAGATTCCTGCTCCTTTCCAATGACACGCCAGCCAGAAGAATCATTACTGCATGGGGACTATTAAGCAAGGTGGATCAAGGCCTGGGCACACACACACACAGACAAACACACACAAACACACATTTTCTCTTCTCTCTCTCTATCATTTTTGTGCTCTGTGTGCAGTGTGTGTGTGTGTGTTTGTGTGACATAGAAAGTAAGTACAGTATGTATGTGTGTGTACACTGTGTACACATAAAATGCACAAATCTATGTGGCAGATGGTCCTTTTGAGGCCACCAAGTCTGGGCCCAAATTCCAAAATGCACTCACTCACTCACACACACAAACACACACACACACACACACAATCAAATCCATACACAAGTTTAGAAGCTGTTGTGAGAAAGGCCATCTTTTGATACCCCGCCCATGAACAGCCCCTCTCTTGTCCTCACGATCAGCCCCTAGCTGGCAAGCGTATAGACTGCTGGGGTGGGGAGTGATGTGGTGCGGTCAGTGCTGGCCTTTTTACCCCCGTTGAAAGGAGAGAACTCAGCTCAATAAAAGAGTCATTAGTCACCCACAAAATCAATTAATCACTCACACACGCAAACACATACACACACTCAGAGCCAAACACACACCCTGCCCGACAATCTCCCCCATCCCCGTCCCTGTTCTAAATTACACACATGCATGAAGACACGCATATATGCACATATTTTCTCACGCCACACACACACACACACACACACACACACACACACACACACACATACACACAAACACATACAAACAGCCCCGTGCTTTCTCAGAGTTGTGTTCTTGCCTTGGCCCCTCAACTTTCCATGCGTATGAAGACAAGTAGAAGAAGAACATTCTAGACAGCAGGGCGCATCAGGGGGCCAATGACTCTGGTCCCTGGCAGCGACACGAAGAGATGGGGTGGTGGTAGTCATGGTGGATGTGGGGGTGGGTGGGGGGTGGCCCATTTCAGATGAATAAATTAGCAGCCGCAGAATGAAGGGGGTGAGAGTGGGGAGGGTGCGACACGTTTTCCATGTTAGGCCCCATGAACCACAACAGAAAGGCGAAAAAGAGAGAGAGAGAGACAAAGAAAGTGGAAGGGACGCTGAACAGACCCCTGGGCACCACCACCCCCCACCCTTGGGACCTGCGGTGGCATCTGGCGGCGGGGGCCATTACAGGACGGGAAGCCTGTGGTCGCCCAGAGATAGGCCCGAACTCTGCTGTTTGGCACGGCAACATCGAGCAGCTGATGGCTGTTTCGTGTCGCGGTTTGAGGTGTTGGGTGCGAGGAGGGCAGTGTGGTGATGAATAGGCCCGGTGATGGTGATGATTGTGTCCGAGTGATGCATTATGGGATGGGAGAGAAGCGAAAGGAGTCACCGCAAAATGGAGGGGACGTCTGCGGGTATCAACGTCAGCCATCGTTGGTGGCGCGTGTAAATGGGGCGCGGTGACACACACACACACACACACACTCACACACAGCCATGCAAACACACAAAAGAAGTTTTCTGGGGGATAAAGAACAACAGACTTTGGACAATCCATGGTGTGTTTAGGAGCATGTATGCTCAAAACTTCCCTCTCTCCTCAGCAGGGACAAAACATGTCATTTTCATTGCAGTGAGGAAGACTCACACTCACATGTTTTTGTTTCCCGACACACACACACACACACTCATATACACGCACACACACACACACACACACACACACACACACACACACACACACATACATATACACACACACGCACACGCACACGCACACACACACACACAGACACACACACACACTTCTTGGTTTAGAGGCCCATGTGATAATAGAAACCATCATGCCCCAATCTAACAATTCAGCTAAAAGAAATGCTGAAGATTTTGGACATGGATCTTCATTCACAATTCCTCTTAGCGATTTCCACTTTATTTACAGTACACACACATTCAACTACACACACACACACACACGAACACACAAACATACACACACACACACACACACACATTCTCTGACATGGAAAGTGAGATTGTGTGAGGGTTTCAGAGGGACTTGCCAGTCATCTCATAACACACTCTCACACACACATCCAATCACACATTCCGAAAATCCCTAAACCCACCCACCCACCCACACAAACACACACACACACACACACACACAGCTCACAGAAGTCTGAGCCCACAATGTGAGTCAATGGATTAGAATCTCCTTCAGCTCTCTGGTAAGCCTCACCACCGCGGAAGGCTACCCAGTGAAACCAGAAGTCAGAACCTCAAGGAGAAGCGAGTGTGGTCTGGTGGCTTTTGTTTGCTCAGTGTGTGTGTGTGTGTGTGTGTGTGTGTGTGTGTGTGTGTGTGTGTGTGTGTGTGAGAGAGAGAGAGAGAGAGAGAGGGACAGATGCTCCCCAAGAGAGCAAGTGACTGTGGTGGCACAGACGCTTAGAAAGAAGTCAGAGCACACGCCACAGAGGAAGCCGTGTGTATGTGTGTGTGTGTGTGGGGGTGTATGTGTGTGTGTTTGTGCATGTTTGTGTGTGTGTGTGTGTGTATGCGTGTGTGTGTGTGTGTTTGTGCATGTGTGTTACCGACCCACCACCTGTCACAAAGACAAAGCGCTTGAGAGATAGGCAGGAAACGTGAAGAAGAAAGGAAGAGAAACAGAGAGATGAAACAACTGCAATGAACAAAAAACTGATTGCAGTAACCAAAAGACAAAAAAAGTCGAATTCAGTTAAGCTAAGTACTGTAAATATCAACTTCCTGCAGCAGGCATTCTATGTGCAGCAACACACTACATACCCCACAAGACGTTTCCCCTAGTTACTGTATACCCTCCTAGACCTGGGCCATACTGAACGGAGTTGGACTGGGCTTTGCTGCTAGGACTGATCTGAGATCAGTGAGTGTTGAGGTGAAGCCAGTGCCTCCCTGCCCTCTAGGTCATGGACCTGTGTGCGACAGACACTAAGAGAGTCTAATCAATCGATGGCAGCTTGCAGTCTTTCTGTCTGAGATCAGGGCAGAAGACACTAATCAATACACATGCAAACATACAGTCTCTCTCACACACACATGTACACACGCAAGCACACAGACACATACACACACACATACACACAGATGCAATCATATGCTCATGCATCTTCTGCCTATGTCCACATGTGTGCACAAGGTCGTGACACATAGATATGGAATCTGCTGATCGAACATGTATGCACAAAAATATGCACACACCTGCATGTATGCACATACACACACGTGCACAAACACACACACACACACGCACGCTCGCACACGCCCTCCCTCACGCACACAGACACACACACATGCACAAACACATGCACACATACACACGTGCACGCACACACACACACACACACACACATCCATGAAAGAACACCACCTCACCTCATGTGGCCCTCTATAAAAAGAGAGGAAGAGAGAATACAGAAGAGGTCAGAACAACAGATTGAGAGAAAGACAGAGAGAGAAATTATGAGAGGTATTAAACAGAGGGCAGTGGAAGAGAGAGAGTGAGAGGAAGGAGAGAGTGAGAGGATGGAGTGGAGAAAATGAAAGACGGAGAGAGAGAGATGAAAAAAGAAAGGAAATGAAGGAGCTTTATAGGAGCTCCTCTTCCTGCGTGCCGGATGTGCACGTGTGTGTATATCCATCTGTGTGTGTGTGAGGGAGGGCGTGTGCGAGCGTGTGTGGATCAAACGCTTTGGAGCCACGTCTGATCTGAGGCCAGGCCGCCACATGGCCCAGAATCCCCTGGGGCAGACCGGCTGGCTGGTAAGGGGTGGGTTTTAGAAGGGTGTTGTGGGAGTGAGCGGGAAACAAGGGCAAGAGCAAACTAGAGAGACATTCTCTCTCTCTCTCTCTCTCTCTCTCTCTCTCTCTCTCTCTCTCTCTCTGTCTCTCCTTCTCTCCTACAGAAGCCAGACAATGATCCAGA
>JAIFZK010000022.1:5105000-5115000 GCA_027481765.1 Tenualosa thibaudeaui
TGTACTGTGAGAGCTGCTGTGGCTGAGTGATTATGTTCACACAGGGCCAAACACACACTGATAGGCAGAGTGTGTGTAGCCGAGCTGAGAACAAGCAGGCTAATCTGATCAACACAAGCCACAAGTGATATGACAAGGATTCTCTCTAGTTTACACCCACGCACACACACATACACACACATACACACACACACACACACACACAAACACATGCATATACACACATGCACATGTATGCAGCAGAACAGAGCAAATGGAGCTTCTATTGGCTCAAAAAACTGGCTCGATGGGAGATTGTAGATTTTCACAAAAATCTCCCTCTCTCTCTCTCACACACACACACATCCCAACACACACGTATATGTAGGAAACAGGTTTGCACAAAAAAAAAAAAACACGGAATTTTTTTACAGCGATAACGTGAAAAAGTTTCTCACAATCATGTTCTTGAAACGCAATGTAATATCAAAACTTCTAAAAAACATTTGACTCCTGTCTTTCACCTTCCGGTTCACTATCACTCTTGAAATGACAGCACAATGCCTGTGATCTTCTTCACTGTGACCTCACTATCTCTTTGATTTGTGTCCGAAAAAGAACAGAGAGAGAACAAACGCTGCAAAACCTTAACCACAAAGAGAATACTTTAGCACATTCATACACATACCATGCAGATACACCATGGAGATACACATTTGTGTGTAAGTGTGTGAGTGTGTGTGTGTGCAGTATTTCTCAGGCCACATATCAACAATGTAAATGAGGCAATTAAAAGTTTATGTTTCTTGTTTGGGCATGAACAAAACTCATTATTGTGCAGGAAGTCATTTTTAGAACAATAGCACAAACCATTTTATATCACCATTGTCTTAACTTATATAGATTTTACTATTAGTCTTGGACAACTCCCAAAACTCCTTTTGCATGTATTATTCACGGATGAGAAGAAAAAGGTTGGAAATAAAAGTTTAAGTGAACCAAGAGGACTGATTATTGGAATCCTGACCGAAATATTTTGTTTCTAAGAGTCATTTGATACAATTTGCTTTAAAAGGTGGTGTTCCAGTTGAAACCATTTTCAAAGAGAAGCAGGAGGGTGTGTGCTCCAACCTCACATCTCACACATATCTCACCCCACTCCACCAATGGTGGCGAATGCATACAGTCATTTGTTCCAAGCAATGAGCACATATATGCTACACTTAACGGCGTGCTTGCCCATGCACGTGGACAGCCCATATGCACAGTGAGTGTGACAATGGGAACAGGTGACAGTAGGACAGCACCACCCATCACCACTGTCTGGACAAGATTATCATACAGACACACACACACACACACACACTCACAGCGTACGGCAACAGATAGCCAGACATGCACATGCAACACATAAGGACATAAGGTTGTTTCCACAGTAGATGTACACACACATACACATACACAACCCCCCCACACACACAGGGAGATGGTGGCGCAGGTGGTAGAGGTGCCGTTCGGCAACTGGAGGGTTGCTGGGTCGTGCCCCCCTCTGGCTGACCCCATCTAAGTGTCCTTGAGCAAGATACTGAACCCCAAATTGCTCCCGGTGGCAGGTTGGCACCTTGCATGGCAGCCTCTGCCACTGGTGTATGAGTGCATGTGTGTGAATGGGTGAATGTGAGGCATACAATGTAAAGCGCTTTGAGTGCTCATAGGAGTAGAAAAGCTCTATATAAATGCAGTCCATTTACCATTTACACACACACATATACAGTAGATAGATAGGCAGATAGATAGATAGAGGGATTCTGCTTTTGTATTTCACAGGAATTTAACCTTGCATGAACAGAAAAATGACATACAGTATGTTGTACATCCACATCTTATGTGCTCACACATGCAGCAAAACACACACGTGCACACACACACACACACATGCACACACACACACGCACGCACACAGAGCAACTCTGAGCAACTGCTTGTTGAAAGTGCATATGAACATGCATCAGGCAGTGCAGATAAACTTCCTGTGCTAACTGACAGTCTTCACAAGCCAAACAGACACACACACACATTTTCAGTTACACATGCACACGCATTCACACACACACACACAGACAAACACAAAAACACACACACACACACACACACACACACGCACACGCACACACAAACACAAACACAAACACAAACACAAACACACACACACACACACACACACACACACACACACACAAACACACACACAAACACAAACAAAAAACACAAAATGGTGCAAATGTCAGGAAACTGGAGGGCTGTTCTTTCTGAGAAATGACTTGGAGATGGAAACGACACCTTTCGGCATGACATCACACATGCATACATGTGCACACACACAGATACCAGCACATGTGCGCACACACACACACACACACACACACACACATGCCAGCAATGCTAAGTCTAACATCACTGTGTGTGCATTTTGGATTTTCTATCCCAGGTGGAAAAGAAGTGGAGGAAAAGTGCACTTATCAAAAGTGTGCTCAGGGTCTAGAAATGTGTTTTTGTATGTACTCAGTGCACTATTTTAGAACAGCATAATACAGTAACAGAAGGCTTTAATTTCACTCAAAATGCTTTGTCATATTCTTTACAGACTCATCTTATTTGCTTATTTCCTAACAATGAACTGTTAATCAGTCTTAGCCAATGCCATCATTAACCCCATTAACACCCTTATACTATATGATATGAATTGCAACACAATTAGGCTATAATATGGAATTTGACCATTTTAGTGCAAATATTCTACATATCAATAAATCTCTTCACGACACAGAGCACCATCCAACAAGTTTCACAATGGAGAGTCACAAAAATACTGGGTTTTGGACACTGATGTCAACAATGGCATTCAACTTTGGCTTGTCCAAAATATCTTCTGATGAAATTTTACAAGCCCATTTAAAATCCAGTGTTTAGGCTGAGGATTGAAATGACAGCTATTATAGCAGCTATCTGGAACCCATCGCACTTATCTGGCAACCACTCAAGAGCTTTATGCAGACTGACACTCTTGCGGCCAAAGGCACAATAAACCTTGTAAACTGCGAAGGCAGCACATGCTCTGAATACTGTCTGTTACAGTCTGCAAATATAAGTTGTGGAGCGTTCATTACACTCATTCGTTCATTACAGCATTCATGCAAGCATCCAACATAACATTTTCCAGAGATTGCTACGTCATCTCTAAGTAGCATCCATGTATATATATATAGAAGAGGGCACAGCATTGTCTTTGGGTTCATGATATCTCTGTGGCCAAGCACCTAACTCGTCAAATTCAAAAAAGCCAATGAAGCCAAGCCAATGCTTTTCTGTGTCTATGTCTTTGTGAATTGGTCCCCCACCTTCAGGACACACACACACACACACACACACACACTGGTTTCCTGGTTCTGCCTTTGCATTATTACAGGAATCTAAAAGTGGTATTTCAATGGCTTTTCAATGGATCAATGTGTCAAAGAATCCATCTTATTATGGGATATGAAACCTGGGTGGATCGCTATAGAAAATCAGTGGAGGTCAGAATCGCCACCACTGAGGAGCCAGACTAAGAACAATCCCTTGAGAATACATAGACCTGAGTCAAAACAGCAAACTGCTGGAGTCATAGAGCAGACTGTGTGTGTGTGTGTGTGTGTGTGTGTGTGTGTGTGTGTGTATGCTTATGCTTGCTGGCAAAGTAGAAGTAGAACAATCAATGAACTGCATGTCAGTCTGCACAATTTACAGTATTTCAAGGGATAACCACCCCTAACACAAGAACGCACACACATACACACACACACACACACACACACACACACACACACACACACACACACACACACACACACACACAGACTAGGAGTTATTGTGATTGCACACATACTTGCTGTATCCTAAACACATACACACACACACACACAGAAAGAGAGGGAGAAAGAGAGAGAGAGAGAGATGTACACACAGAACACACAAACAGTAATGCCCAGGAAAATGCAATTGTATAAAAACTTTCATTAACCAACCAATTCCATCAAAAGCACAAAAAGCTAAATGATAACTTGCTAACCTAGCATGCCTGAACTGTGGTTGGATATGTCACAATCTCCCTTTCTGATACACCATTGCACAATTATATCATTTACTTTCCCACGCAGAAATAAGCATGCCAACACACACACACACACACACACAGAGGGAGAGAGAGAGAGAGAGGGAGAGAGAGAGAGAGAGAGAGAGAGAGAGGGAGAGAAAGTGCAATAAACAAAGCTATGACAGATACATTCAAAAGTATGTAAATACATAAAGTAGGTGTAGAATCAGACTGTAGAACAGGAAGGATTTTTATGGATATGGGATAAAGGATATGGTTACAGCCTTCTCACTCCAACTCTGACACTTTGACACAGTCATTTGTGTGTGTGTGTGTGTATGTGTGTGTGTGTGTGTGTGTGTGTGTGTGTGTGTGTGTGTGTGTGAGTAAGTGGGTATATAAATGTGTGTGCTTCTGTATCTGTGAGTGTTTAGAGGTTAACCATTCTCATTCGGTTCAACCATATCTTTGTGGTTTACAGATTCTGTCCCACAAGTTAAAAGTGCACTGCAGCAAGCACAAGCACATGTACCAAAGAATATTTTTAAAGTTGAGTTGTCATGCCCTTAAACCCCTAAACACAGATACACACACACACACTCACACACACACGCACACAGCAGAGAAGCACTGAAATTATGCATGCGCAATACATTCTTCCAATCCAAATCTGCACCTGCACTAACACAGAAACACACACACACACACACACACACACACACAACACACTCACCTCGAGTGAAGCAGGGCTGCAAGGTGGGAAAGGACTCGAAGATGCTGTTGGAGGCCATGCTGTCTCCACAGTCTACGTTGTCTCTGGGCTGCTGCCTCCGCTGGATGCACACTGGCCTACTACTGTCTGACTCTTCATCCGATCCCAGCAACTCCAGCTTCACCCGCCTCCCTCGCCCCAACCACTCAACCCGCACCTCTGCCAGTCAGATGGACCGATGGATGGATGGATGGATGGATGGATATGCAGAGAAGAGAAAAAAATTTATCAAAATACAAAATACATCATTGCCCATATTTAACAATTACAGTGAGCAAGAGTGAGAGAGAGAGAGAGAGAAAGACAGTGAGATAGAGGGAGAGAGAAAGAGCGAGAGAGAAAAAATCCACATGGGCAGGATTTCTAGCCTAGTTTGCTGGAGAGCACTCTGGGTGCTGGTGCTGAGGTCACTGAGGCTGCACCTGTTGCTCCTCAGATGGACTGTGGCACACACACGCATGCACACACCACACATACACACACCACACACACACACACACACACAGACACACACAAAAAAACTGTGTGAGGTAACCTGACATCACGATATTTGCATACACACACACACACGCACAAAAATAGACACAGTCCCACTCTAAGCATTGTCATTGCTGTGGATAAATGGACAGCCTCTTCCTCTAAGCCACCACAGAAGGATAGTCAGTGGAGTGCCTGTATACAGTGCCTATATAAGCAACATGGCCATCAGGCAGTTGAGGTTTAGGTCTCTCTCTCTCTCTCTCTCTCTTTCTCAGTGGTCAGGCAATGCTTACCCTGCAGAGTGGCCAGCTTCAAAACGATGCGTTGCTTTTGGTATCCTCTCTCTCTTTCTCTTTCTGTCTTTCTTTCCTTCTCTTCTTCTTCCTCTTCTTTTAGCTTGCCACAGTAACCCCAGTGATTCACCTCGACATCACAGCCTCCTCACCTTAAACCCTCCTGACCTCTGTCTCCCTCTCTTCCTCTCTCTCGCTCTCTATCTCCTCTTTATCTATCACTTCCCCACTCTCTCTCTCTTTCTCTTTCTGTCTTTCTCTCTAGCTAATACTCTTTTTGTAGGTGGCTGGCTGGCTCCATGCAACTGGTCCCAGCCCTGGTTTATTGTTGTGCGGTGGCCCACGGACAGCTTCGCTCAACCCAGGGCTACAACTTTAACTGTACTCTGCCTACAGAGGAAAGAGTGAACGCGAGGAGGGAGGGCGAGAGAGAGAGAGAGAAAGAGAGAGAGGAAAAAAAAAACATGCTAAACTTGAAACCCCATTGGGCTGCGGATGGTCACATGGTCATTTCAAGCGAGCAATTTTTCATTGTGTGTGTGTGTGTGTGTGGGGGGGCTATTGTGTGTCACTTTCATGCTACCTCACTTTGTATTTGAAGGAATATTAAAATAGAACATGGAAGAACTGAAACTGCTGGTGTGTGAAAGGAAGAGAAAAAGTGAGGGTATGAAAGAGGTAGAAAAGAGAGCATTGGAGAGAGAGAGAACAGGATGTGTGTCAGACAGCGTGCACTTCACTCCGACTACAAACTTTTGATGGGGAGTGTGTGTGTGTGTGGGGGGGGAGATGGAAGCGACAACCAAAGGATTCGAGAGAGGAGAATTAGTAGTAAGTTGGTGGCAAGAAGTGTGTGTGTCTGTGTGTGTGTGTGTGTGTGTGTGTTTGTGTGTACGTGTGTCAGGGAGAGTGAAAGAGAGACAGGTGAGTCAGTGACGCCAAGTCTAGGCATGCAAATCTACCTCCAGGAGAGCATACAATCAGCTCACTGTCTCTGCCTGTCTCTCTCTCTCTCTCTCTCTCTCTCAGACACACACACACACACACACACACACACACACACACACACCCGCACACTGTTTAGCTGTCCAACAAAATTTACATATCATCTTTTCATATCAATCCTTCATCTGTCTGTTTTCAAAATATGGAAAGAGTCAGAGAAGTAGGCCTCACAACTCAGAAAAAAAATTTCTGATCTTTGTCATGATTGTGGTGACCTAGAGTTCTATGCATCGAGAATTTCAAACTGTCTCTAACTGTCTGTCTGCACCAAGACCTACTTAAGCTGCAGAATCGGTCAAAATATTTGCGTTCAAAAATGTCACTCAAATCGCTTGTGACATGACCACAGCCTGTCGTTTACATCCACATCAGAGTTCATTCGCATAAAGTTGAGAAGGTATGAGCTTTTTTTTGTCGGTCTGATGAGCCATGTGTTGACACGTGTTTTTATTGCTCTCATTACTTTGTCGTACAGAAAATGAATATTTTTTTGTTTCTGTTGTCACTTTGGCAGCTGTTGGTGTGAATGCTCAGTAAGAAAAATATATTTGTGTGTGTGTGTGTGTGTGTGTGTGTGTGTGTGTGTGTGTGTGTTCTTTTTGAATGTTTCTGTTGGGTTTTGTTATTGACATCTGTGAGCCATGCAATATGCTAGAGGCTTTGAGGGAGTGTTTGTTAGAGATCTTTGAGTGCATGATATTATTTGTGCAAATGTGTGTGTCTGCGTGTGTGTGTGTGTGTAATTACAGGTCTACCTCCTCGCTCACCTGTCGTAATAATGGCCTTGTTACTGGTCTAAGTGGACTAGGAGCCTGGGGGTGCCCAACATGCCCCTCATGCAATAACAATGGCCTTCTCCTTTTACTCTTTTCTACACACACTCTCTCTCTCACACACACACATACGCGTGCCAAGCACACACACACACACACACACACACACACACACACACACACACACACACACACACACACACACACACACACACACCCACCAACAAAGAGAAGCCCTAAAATCACACACACCCAGTACATTATTCTATGCCTCTAAACCTACACCTGGACTATCCCCCCACCTACACACACACACACACACACACCAACCAAAACAACCCTTTAATCATTTGTGCACCATGCTTGCCCGGCACCAATACAGACGCCCATCAGTGTCATTGAGAAGCCAACACACGCCCCCAACACACCCCCCAAGCACTCTGAGATACACATACACACCCCCAAGCACCCTAACATACACACACACACAAGCACTCTAACACACACACACGCCAAACACAGCCACGCCCCACCTGTGCTCCTCCCCTTCTGCACAGCCGTTTCCAATATCTGTGTGTGTGTGTGTGTGTGTGTGTACATGAGTGAGAGAGAGAGGGATGGTGACTTTGTCAGCGTTCAGGGCCAGCTGTTACTCCACCCACACTCGCTTCAAATTTCCATCTCTCATTTTGACCACATGCAGACACACACACACACACACACGCACACACACACACACACACACACACACACACACACACACACACATCAGTGTAGGCTGGCAGTGGGTCCATATCTTGTCATATTGAGGAGGATCATTGGCCCATGCTTAGATGCTGATACAGACTGTCTTAATTACATACTATCCTAATTACACACACACACGCACACAAACACACACACCTGTCGAGCCTGTGCGCCTGTGTGTGCACGTGTGAGGGGTGTTAATGGATGGCAGTGTGTGTCTGTGTGTGTGTGTTGAGTTTTTGTGTGCCCAGGAGATCTTATATTTTGAGGCAAAACTACCAAGTACATGTAAGATAACATATAATTATAATGAATATAATATAATAATATAATAACATATAATTCAATGAAACATACTGTATGTGTATGCCTATGGTGATTATATCAGTACACATGTAAGGTGTCCTTGTATTATATATAGTGCATGTGTCTCCATGTGTAGGCTTCAATATGCTTTCTTACTGAAATTCGTAGTAAGTGTGTGAGTGTGTGTGTGTGTGTCTTGTGGGGGGGTACAAACTGCTTATTCATTCTATTTCATGAGATTGTCCATTGTCTGCAGAACTGGATAAACTTGTTTGTTTGTATGATTGCGACAGTAATATGTGTATTTTGGATCATAGGTTTAACCAGTGAGTAGGCATGTTTGTGTGTAAGTCTGTGTTTGTGCATTGCAGGATGCCCATATGGGAAGACTCAATACTAACAGCACATGGATGACCCGCCAGCTGTGCACTGAAGGGGTGGAAGGTCAGGGGTCAGTCTGTCTGGAAAAAAATTATGTGTCTCTCCCTCTTTCAAAGGTTATATTTGTGTGTGTGTGTGTGTGTGTGTGTATGTGTGGTTGTGTGTGTGATGATTTCATTTAATCAATCATTCACTTATCACAGAAAATTCCCACCAATGTCTTCAAGGCACAGCAGTGCAATGGCTTGGTGTGAGTGTGGCAGTAGGCTACCTGAAGGAGCCCCGAGTCTTTGCTCTGCTGTGTGAACTGAAGTCTCTGTGATAATGGCAGTGACTAAGGGGCAGGCGGACGGAGGAGGAAGACATGTCTGGGAGCATCTGATGGAGAGAGAACACAGCTGCATATACACACACATACTCCCCGTTGAGTTCCCACGACTACTCTTCTCTCCTTCTCCCTTCCTAGGTCTGTCGTTCCATTCCCCCCCTCCCATCTGCTACTATGATTGAGGCATTCTTCTTCTTTTTCTTCTTCTCTTTCTCCTCCTCCTCCTCCTTCTTCTTCTATCATGATTAAGTAGTGAGATTACTGCATTGGCTGCATCTTGTGACTGATTCTGATACTCTGAAACACCCAGTGGTAACACCAAACCCCTCCTTGTGGTACTGTGTTCACTCCCCCTCAAAGGGATGTGCATATTAAGACAGATTAAGACAAAAGGGGTGTTATTTAAAATCCATAACTTTACATGTAAAAAACAATACAGATAAATTAGACATCAATAAAAAATACAAAAATATACAATAATACAGTCCATAAAAAATATACTGTAGATAGAAAAGTCAAAAAACTGTGCAAAACAGTGACTTTGTGGCTAGATCATAACAGTGACTTTGTGGCTCAGTGTTGGCTCAGCAACACTGAGCCTATCAGACGCAGCTCTTTGTGATTACTAGCGTATTTAAGAGAAGACGGCGGGGCTCTAAGGCTGTGAATGCAAACGTAAGCTACTGAAACGCAAGTTCCCAACAATTCCACAATAATCAATCACTCTGGCTACACCAGACACTACAACGTTGTGACCATTCTTAAAAAATTGACCAGACTCCCACATTTATTTTGAACCCTTGC
>JAIFZK010000022.1:5122500-5125000 GCA_027481765.1 Tenualosa thibaudeaui
CACACCCATACATACACACACCCACACACATAAAACCAACCAGATAAACACACATGGAAGCAAGAGAGATTCCCCCTAGTACTATGATATTACTCGGTAGATATGAACACACCATAGAGATTGGTAAGCCAGCTAGACTGCTGACGATCACACACACACACACACACACACACACACACTCTCACATAATATAATCTCTTTTCATTACTCACTTCATGTCTCCCTCTCACACCACTTGTTCAGTTCAGTTATGTATAATTATTGAAAGGTAAAGTATATATTATTGTGGCAAGGATACATGTCATGCAGAACCAGGCTCTTAGTAGCATCAAGAGGATCTCTGCTTTATCACAAATGCCCTGCAAGTCTTGCAGCTTGTAACACTTTTAACCCTCAATTTTGTGCTAGTTCTTTTCTTTTTTTTTTTGCTAAGTTGTGCTGAATGTCTGAAACTACACCTCCCATCTCACTTCAATCACAAGACTCCTACACAGGTCATTTTAAATGTATTTGTTGTTGTATTTTTTTTGCAAGGAACGTATGCTATACTTACTCATTTTCAATAGCCTCAACAGGTAACAAAAAGATAGTGACAGAACCTAGACTTGCCCGGTATCTGTTGCACCTGGTGCACTGTGCTGTTGTAATATGTGTGTGTGTTTTGTTAGCGTATGTGTGTCTAAATGAGGTGTGTATGTGTGTGTGTGCGTGTGTTTCGTTAACTGTTCGTATTTTACCACTGTGTTTCTCCCTCTCACTGCAACAACAGCTAAATGGCTGAGGGTGAGTGGCCTATGACCCCTACTAATGTCTTAACCACTGCTGCAGCGCTGTAACAGGGAAAGGTCAAAGGCTAAGCTGCCTGTTGCATTCGAGCTCATGCGCACACACACACACACACACACACACGCACACATGCACACTTACACACTTACACACTTAACACTTGTCAGCTGTCTTGACCTGCTATATTCACTTTATAAATAGGCAATGAAGAGTTAGCTTATATAGCCTATATGGATGCAATGGTATGGTGTGCACAGACATTTCCACTGGTGCTCTCAGCCTCTTTGTCACAGACACACAAGCATATATACACACATACACACATTCATACATACACACATGCACATAGAGGAAGCGGGGGAGGATGAGAGATGGGGGGGAGAGAGAAGCAGAAAGTTGATCTGAGAAGAGCATAGAGGTTAATGAGGTGAAGAGCATAGAGGTTAATGAGGTGATGACTGCATTGGTGAGAACATCCACTGTCTGTGCACCCGTTCCCTCTCTCGCTCTTTTCTTCCATTCCTATCTCTTACTTCTCTCACTCTTTCTCTCTTTTACTGTCTCTCTTTCTCTCTCTCTCTCTGCCTCCTCCTCCTTTATACAAACTGTGTAGTTCATCCTTGTGCTTCTCCATAACCGTTTTCAGACATGCGTTCCATTAATTATGTTTACACACAGATATTACAGACCATTCAGACATGACTCAAAAAATTTGACTTGGTTCGGGTGAAACTTCTTCATCCTACACCCGGGTGGTTGATGTGAGCGTGGGTGAAGGGCTGAACTTGCAGGGTGGGAAATGATGCAGAATAAATGTGATAGTTCATGTTGTTTTGTTAACACATTTTTGATCGTTGTTAGTTATGTCATCAACACACCCCCACACTCTACCCAGATATCAACCCCCTCCATTCACACCGAAGTGTACCACACCGTTATATACGAGAATGGTGATAGGGGACAGGTAGTGTCATGTCCGGGTAAAAAAAACACACATTCACACGTGCAGCCTACTGTTTGATTCTCATTAGCTATCCGAGTTTCATTTTATGTCTGAAAATGGCTCATGTCTCCATGTCTTTTCTCATAGTGTTGTGTGAATGCCCTCTTTTCTTTTCTCTCATTTCTGCTGTCATAGTTCTTCTCTCCTTCTCTTTTGACTTTCAGGATTGAATGCCTCTTTTTGTGAATTCTTCATCTGTCTTCCTCCAGAGTCTTGTTCATTCATTCATCCATTCATTCTTATAATACGCTTTCACTGTCTTCATCTCCCTCCCTATCCCTTTTTTCTTCTGTCACTCTCCCTCTCTTCTTCTTCTTCTTCCCTCCTCTCTCCCTCTCTTTCTGCCTTCTCTCTCTCAGGAGAGGGGCAGAGGGTTGACTAAGCGTGGTAAATGGGATAATTGGCCCCCTGTGGGCCAGGAGAGAGGCGGGCAGAGAGGAAAGTATGAGTGAACGAGTCTGTGTGTGTGTGTGTGTGTGTGTGTTGGGGGGGGCGGGGGGGGGGTAATGTGTGTGTGTGCAAGAGAGAGAAAGAGAAAGCAGGAAACAGAGTGAGTGAGCATGCATATTTCGGATAGAGCAGCAGAAGGCAAAAAGAGGGATAGGGTGTTTTGGAGTTTTCTTTTTCTTTAATGTTTTTTTTATCCCCCTAGCTGTTTTATAATAATGCTACAATAGTCTCTTGGGGCTTACTGCTTAATTAGAAACTTGT
>JAIFZK010000022.1:5130000-5137500 GCA_027481765.1 Tenualosa thibaudeaui
TCTTCGCTATTCTGACAGGCGCAATATTTTCAAACTGAAGGTCTGACTTCGTCACAACTGCATCTGCGCGTTCTCTCTCCATCTGTGGACACAGACACATGCACGCACACAAAGGTGTGAATCATAAACTCTCGCCTACGCTCTGAGAAGTCCCCCTTCTATCACTCCAAAACAATGTTTTGGCAAGGAAATGCCCAGAACAAACGATAGAACTTTCCGTGCTATAGAACCGTTTCTCTGGAAAAGGTTTCTCCGTTACGACGCAACTTATCGTGGGCAGGACGTGGACTTTGCTTGTCCCGAACCTACAACTCCCCCTATAGGCCACAATGAAAGCCTGAAGTTAGTTGAAGCAAGATGCGACGATGGATACTTTATTGTTCAGACCTATATTATCTCTGACTATGATAAGACTGTGTCATGTTTTGTTATAATTGTTATTAAAAATATTATGATTTATTTATTATTATTATTATTTTACACCAAGTCATTAAACAAATACTCATAAACACTGGAATTAATGATAATCAAAAATTATGTATATCTGCCAACTAAAAAAAAATCCCATTGAACAACATGAAAAGACTGAAGTTTCCACTTCACAGGGAAAACTAAATGGGAATTTGCTGACACTACCATCATGGCTCTAGACAAGATTTTCCTAACCCTACTCCGGAAACTTCTCCACAGACCAAATAACCTAAGAAAAAAAATCACATCAGGTTCCTTGTGGTTTTGATGTGGACTCTTAGCAGAGACTGCCCAGAGCTGGGGCTTCTGGTTAGCTCTGAGGCAGACAGCACGGCTGTTGTGGATTAGTGGTGGTAAACGTGGGAGGGGGTGGAGGCAGAGGAGGAGAAGGAGATGGAGGACAAGTTGGAGGGGGTGGGTGAGGAGGGGGGGTGGTCTCCTGGTAACTATGCCACAGGAGCGTGCCAATGCAATTACTCTGCCCACATCTCAGAAATCACATGATTTACCCACCCTCAGTCACCGTAACAGACACAACAGCGTCATTCTGCTACTGTGAATTTGTGTGTGGGGGTGGACATAATAGAGAGAGAGAGAGAGAGAGAGAGAGAGAGAGAGAGAGAGAGAGAGAGAGAGAGAGAGAGAGAGAGAGAGAGAGAGAGAGAGAGAGAGAGAGAGATTCTGTTGCTGGGGCAGACACAGAGGCCAACATTACTGCATTTCCAAAGACATATAATCTCACATATAATCTCTCCTTCAGCCACCATGATCCATTCAGATCTATCTAAACACATGGAAACTCTCTCTCTCTCTCTCTCTCTCTCTCTCTCTCACACACACACACACACACATACACACAGACACACACACACACACAAAATGACAACATTAATAAATCAATTACAGACCACCGTAATGGTATAACTGCCCCACACTCTGAGTTCTCATCAGGATGTGTGGGAGTGATGGTTTGGCCATGGGAGGAATGGCTGCTCTGTGATCGTTTAATTAGCCTAACTGCTCCTCTCTAAGAAAACCACAATGGCTCAGCCACACTCTGAGATGAGAATCCTGAGTTCAATAGAGGTTTTACAGGCAGTCTTTCAACACACACACACACACGGAGCTATATCTCATCAGAGAGGTTCTGACAAATCCACAGTTATGCTAAAGAAAAGCAACCTAGCCTAAATGTGGCTAAACTGTGGTAAATGCTAATCAAAGCCGTGGGACAGTGAGAGGGATTGTTTGGCTGGCTGTGGTGTACCACTGATGTCTGTGAATCAGCATGGAATTGCATCACATCCTGCCACAGACTTAGCAGATCATGATGACATCACAGGGGAAGCTTAATATGTGTTCCCTCCAGCATCTTAAACATGTGACTCAAAATGGCGACATTCATAGCTCACTCTTTTAGTATCGGGTAGCTTAATGCGTGTATGCTGGCAATGGCCTGTTTTATTAAGTGTTGTCATAAAACCTTGGTTGGCAGTGAAATCACAGTTTTTGCCAATCATTTAGTCACAGTTGTCTCAATATAATGTCTACTTTTAAAAAAAAATTCACAACAACCATGGGAGCCAAACAAGTGTTCTCTTTTGCATTGTTGTCAGACAAACGCATTCAATGACCACTTCATCCAATTCAATTTTTCAGGCATTTAGATATTCTTATCTGAATCAGGATCAGTATTTTACAGTACAGGATTCAACAGTACTGAAGTTGCTGTGCTGTATATTCCATTGTCACTGTCAGCTGTCTGTCGTGGCTTATTCAAAATACAGCAGAACCTTGGACCCGCATCATGGAGCCTTCTAGACAACAACTTAATTTACATAAATATCAAAGAGTGCACTTAATAAAAATAAAATAAAATCATGTTGTCCCATAACTTAGACTTGGTGACAGAGGAGTATCTGTCTGTGTGTGTGTGTGTGTGTGTGTGAAAGGTGTGTGACAAATAAAAATAGTTATGATGCAGATGCTGCCTAAACCCACAGAGAGATTGGCAGCCACACAGGCAGTGTGTGTGTGTGTGTGTGTGTGTGTGTGTGTGTGAGAGAGAGAGAGAGAGAGAGAAAGACAGAGAGAGAGAGAGACCACAGCCTCTGGTTTCTATGCTCCCACATTTGCGGTAAGGAATGGACAGGAGCATGGGAATACAGACTTTAAATCTGCCCCCTCCCCTTCAGCAATACCGCTGGCCAACATTGTTGAGAAATGTTGGCTAAACCCATTTTGCACAATGGCAGGCTCTTCGTCTTTTCCGGAAATCCAAGGACTGCTTTTGGTTTCATTGTTTTCAACTGTCTGCAAACTTGCCCAAAAAGTAGCATGTGAGGTATCCACATACAAGTTGACCAAGGATATGGAGGAACCTGGGAACCTAGGGTGGGTCAGTAGCATGAAAACTATGAGCCCTGATGTCAAAACACAATACGTCCAAATACATGACATCTAACGGCAGCTGGTCTGACCACAAAGAGTTTCTAGAGAGGGCATACTTCTCATTTCACTTCAGCTTTTCAGAATAGCTATTGGTACCTTTCACACAAACACACACACACACACACACACACACACACACACACACACACACACACACACACACACAATCTTGCCCATTCACCACACACAGAGTCACAGGCACATAGCCTACATGTGCCGCCCAACACATACACCCTCACAGTGCATATTTTTCTGTGTTGCTTCTCTGTTTACTCTGATGTCAAGGATTAATCTCCACCAGGAGACTAATTGAGTAAAACAAATCAAGCTCTGTGTACCCTTGCAAGGCTGCAGGAGGAGATGCAACTGGGCACTGCCATTGTGCAAACAGGATGCAGGGAGCCCCTCTGCACCACCCCAGATACCCAGACATTGCACAAGGCTGGCACTCTGGCCCAACCACAGCCCAGTTATCTGTGCATCCATCCTGGCCTTGCAGTCTTGCAGCTTTGCCCAGACCCCTACTCCCTCCTCCCCCATGATGTTTCCTGACCAACAGGGGTTCAAACCAGTAGCAGTTTGTGCAACAAAGGTCATTGTGACAAAGCCCCATTTCAGAGCAGGCCCAGATAAAAAAAGGGTTGATTCAGAAATGAAAGGAATCAAAGAGTTAATAGAGACAACTCAAACCTGATGCTGTGAGAGAGTGAGTGAGTGAATGGGAGGAAAAAGACATTGGAGAGAAAAAAGAGAGAGAGAGTAGAGGAAAAAAGAAAGAGAGAGACAGAGAGAGAGAGTAGAGAGAGTGATCAGTGGCTGTGTTGACAGGCGTCAGCTTAAGGGGTAGGGGGGTGGGGGGGGGGATTCGTCTTTACAGCGACAGGCTGAGTGACAGAGAGAAAAAGAGGGAGAAGAAAAAGAGAATATAATAAGGGTGAGACAGTGGGTTGTTGAGCGGGGGACAGATAAGTACAAGGCCCATGTCAGAGCAAGGACAGTCAGTCAGACTCTCTCTCTCTCTCTCTATCTCATTATGTCTGTGTCTGTCTATCTTTTTATGGGAGTTCTGAGGAGAATAAGAGTGCATCTTGCTGGCAAACGGAACTGTTTCTCACTACACTGACGTGCATATAAGTGTGCGCTATTTGTCATGTACATGGTGAGTGTGTGTAAGAGAGAGAGAGTTAATGAAAAACAGTGGGAAAGAGAGAGAGAGAGAGGGGGGATGATCAAGAGAGAAGGAGGGAGAACCAATCCGGAAGAGGGCATGGCAGGATAACAGGCACCTGTTCCTCATTCATACTTTTCTATTTCTGAGGAAGCTTATGGGAAGCATAGTGTGACTCAGTCTGCAGCTGACGTCTGTCCTGTGATCAGACACACACACACGTACTCATGTGCACACACATCACACACACTTGTCACTAATGTGTGCTTCTAGGTATATGCAGAATATACATGATAGAATAATCCTTCAGGTAAAATAAAGGAGCACAACTTCATGTCACCAGATGAGGAGTGCCAACTCTAAATCTGAAACACAGGCCAACTTGCCCCTAAATCCCCCTGCAGCCATCAATTCTTTACAGAGCCTTGGAGGTGTCATGGCAAAAAATAGTGTGTGTGTGTGTGTGTGTTGGGGGGGGTTTAGTAAGACATGCACACAAGCACATGTTCACACGTTCCTTAATTTCCTTCTGGATAAATAAAGTATCTCTATCTCTATCCATAGTAATTTGAACGCATGATTAGTAATAATGAAGACATACACACATACACATACACATACACACACACACACATACACATACACACACACACACCCTCTCTCTCACACACAGTAACTTTATATTAAGATATTCATGCATATTATTATTATTATTATTATTATTATATTTTTTTAAGGATAGGCTATACACTCTGTCATAAGAGCAGTCTGATGGCCAAGACCACATAATTCAAATGGTCTTGTTTTGGAATATCCATGACGTTAGGCTAGCTTCCCACACATATTATTCTAACTTAAAACAAATTTATTGATTAATTACAATCACTGCATAAATTTCTATTTACCTATTTCACATGGTTATAATGCAATGTGCCTCAACAATTATCATGACTATTCTGGTAAAATTTCCAACTGTAATCACAATATAATAATAAATATTCAAACTGAAAGACACACACACACACACACACACACACACACACACACACACACACACACACACACACACAATCAGACACACGCAATAATCAAAATTCCACACAGCGACATGTAGGTAAACCAAAGCCTGTTTCATCCTTATTCCTGGTAAAAGAGACAGCAGTTCATCTATTCTCAGACGTGAGAACGGTGTTTGCGTGACAGCATCTCTCTTCTTCTCCTTTTTGACTTTTTCTCCCACATCTTAACTTCTCATTTTGCTGCTGTTAATGGTAAGCTTAGTCAGCCTGGAGATTACGTGAGTGAATCTCTAAGATTGAGAGAAAAGAGAAGACAGATTGTTTTGGTAACATTTTCAATGCTGACGCTCTCAGGCCTTTCAAAATAGCTTAGAAAAGATCTAATTAAATGAGCTGAGTGGCAAACACACACACACACACACACACACATACGCACACAACACACAGACAGCATACATGCACACACACTCGCATGTGCATGCACTTACATGAACATATGCCCGCACACACACACACGTGCACATGCATGTGTAGAGATACATACACAGTTTGACCAACAACATTTACCAGCGGTAGCCAGTCAACCTCACACATGAGCACTTGCACACACACACACACGTACCCACGCACACACACACACACACACACACACACACACACACACACACATGCACATATGCACACACACACACACCATTTACCAGCGACAGCCAGCCAAGCGTATGGTTACTGACAGTCACTTAGACCAGACGCCCTGGTAGAAAGGCATAATTAAAGGCAAGCTTCTCAAAGAGATGGGGCTGGTAACCAGAGTCTGAAATATGTATCTGAAGCATATTTAATAAATTATGCATCTCTTATTTACTAATGGCCTATCGACTGCAGGGCCTCGGAGCCTGCTAGAATGTCAGGAGAGAGAGAGAAAGAGAGAGAGAGAGAGAGAGATGAAGAGAAGGAGGGAGAGACAGGGCTTAAAAGGGTTTCACATCTCCCTTGGGTGTGGGAAGGAGGGAGTATCAGTCGTTCAATCTTCTTCTCCCTCAGAGTTGCTTTTCGAGATGCACGGGACACAGAATGGTGGAGAACGAAATGCCCTTGCACAATAGTTCCACAGCTCACTGGGCATCTGAATGATGTGGAGACATTGTGGCATCTATTCACATTATCTAAACCACTGACTGATGATGGTGGTGGTTGGTGATGGTGATGACTTTAAAGGTTAGAGATAATGATATTACTGTAAAGAAGAAAAGCAAACATATCTGTCACTGACAATGAAAGTGTGTCAGTGACAACATCTCTAGACAATAGCCTGAACTCTAATGCCCACCCCCTGAAACCCCTCATGATTGGCTAATTCTAGGTTGGGGGGGGGGGGGCGTTTATTGTGACCAACATGACAGTTGATCTGCCCTCCATAGCATTGGCATGTGTGTTTGAGTGTGTGTGTGTGTGTGTGTGTGTGTGTGTGTGAGTGTGTTTAGTGAGGGGGAGGTTCAGGACAGAAAGTATCAGTGACTTCCGAGGGCCTCTGGTGTGAATCAATCAGCATCCATGAGTGAGGGTCTGACATGACTACTCGGTTGACAGCACTCAGAGTGTCACAGCTGTGCCCTCTGCAGGTCACTAAGGGGAACTGCGGCCCACTGACAGCCCTTTTGACAGATGGTCATGAGCTGGAATTACAGCCTAATAAAGTAATGGAGAGAAGGTACGGCAACATGACCTATTGGTGAGGGGAAAAAACACTTAAATCACTGCGACACAAATTTGTTCAAAAAAGACTGGTAGAAGAGAGACAGAGAGTGAAAGAGAGAGACAGGGAGAAAGAGAGAGAGAGAGAGAGCAAAATTGACAAATAACTCCTTCCATATCTCTGTTTATTTCCCGGTCTCTGGCAGACAAAGAGGCGCAGCAGTCTGTCAAAGGCAGGATCCAGGGGACAGGAGAAGGCAGGGACAGGCGGCTGGTGGGCCAGGCCTTGCAGGCAGTCAGGCAGGCAGTCAGGCAGGCAGGCAGGCAGACTCCTCTGTGCTCCTGTGGCCATCGGTCGGCTTATCTGGACCGTCCTATCCTGTCCAGAACTGTGGCACCGCCGCCAGGGAAATCAATGGTACCCGAGGCTGGAGCCACAGCCAGGACCGGGGCCATGCTGTGCCACGCCGCTGGGGGACCAGAGGGGGCCACTGGAGCTGGGTAGCGTTTCAGGGTCTGAGTCCAGCAAGACCCAGCAGGACCCTGATGCAGTGTGTGTGTCTGCTGGTGGGGATAAAGATCAGGTTTTTTTTTTTTTCAATGATTCAAATACTTCAGTCTCGTGTGTGTCGAAAGTAGTGTTGAAAAACACTGTAGATTGTGTGTGTGTGTGTGTGTGTATGTGTGAAGTGTAAG
>JAIFZK010000022.1:5142500-5207500 GCA_027481765.1 Tenualosa thibaudeaui
CTGCTTGGCTCGCTCTCGGTACAGCTCGACCGCAGCAGAGTTTTTAAAGCTCCGGAAACTTCTCTACATCGAGAGGCACATGGTTATTAATATACATAGTTTTATATGAAGTGAATAAATTACACCAGAAGAACCATTCTTACATGGTGACTTTCACATGAAGCACCCTTGATGTATACAATGACTTACAACAAATGTACAACAAAAGCTGTTTTTGTGTAGGATAAGATATATTTGGTGAATGACAGACTCAGTTTTCCCTCTGTCCCAAGGCCCATGTTTAGATTGTGCCTGTGAATCAGAGAACCAAAGGACATACAGAGTGGGACAGAAAGAGTGAGACAGAGAGAGTAAGAGACACGGTCCCTAACTTTGGCTTTCCCACTCATGCTCCTGCTCAGACAGGCTAAGTGATATTAATGAGGAAGAGCTCCCTCAGGAACCCTCAGGTCAAACCCTGAGGTTAAACCACATTTAAGTTCCATGAAAGCCTCCTACTCCTCCTTTCCCTCATCCACACACACCCACATCTCTCTCTTTCCCTCCGTCTCCCCCCTCCTCTTTCCCCTCATGTTTCACCCTCTCTCTCCTCCCCATATCTGTCTCTGTTTACTCCATATTTCTTTCTTTTTCTACCATCTTTCTCTCTCTTTTCCCACCATCTCTTCCTCCCCCTCTCCTCCACCCCCCTCTCTATCTGATGGAGGCCTGTCAAATTTTCCCCATGACAGTTGAGTGAAGCTGACAGGGAGAAGGGGAAGGAACCGAGGGATCATATTTTAATACCCTTGCACCGATCTAGCGGATATCCCAGAATAGTCCGCCTTTAGAATGTCTTAACGAGCAGTCCTGCGATTCCTATGAATTACAAGCTTCCTCTGACATGTGTCTATAAGCACCCATATGGCAAGGACATAAATTCACGCCAGTTATAGGCTGCCTCGCACAGGAAGTGGAGATTTCAGATGTATGTCTGCGGTGTTTGTGTGGTTTCACAAGTTTAAAGGTTGCCCTTGTTGCCAAACATTCCTCATCCTGTCCAAACATTAGCCAGTTTCACACTTTGGCAAATTCACTAATTCACACTCATTTCATTATTGCACTGGAGCATGCTAGATAATGAAACGCAATAGGGGTTTGATTTGCACCTCGTCCCAGTAGGCTCATTCAACCTGAGACGCGTGCGTCCGACCACAGCTCCACAGAGACGATATTGCTAACAAGGTCTTATCAGTGGAGTCCATAGGTCTATGCACAGGTAACGCAAAGGTCCTCCGATAGGGTTTGTGTTATCTCCAAAGGCCGGCTACAAAGGAGAAAAAAAAGGGCCTCAGGACAACAACAAAAAACAAACTGAGGAACAAAAGTCAAACTTCGGACTGGACCAGGATTCTTTTACACTGATAAAGACTCAAGGTCGGGCCTGGTTTAAGTCTATGAACCCTACAAATAGTATAGGTTGACTGAACAATTTGTGTGCAAATTAATACATACATACAAGACCGTCATCATAGTGCCAATACATACACAAATCACAGACATACACAAATTCTCAGACCTAGCAACTTTTGCCAGCAACTGTTAAGTGAGTATGGCAGAGTAAGCAAAGATTTTGCTTTACCCTGTCAGACAGAGCTTGACCTTGTGTTTTACATTTGCATTTGACCTCTGGTGACCTCCCCAGATCCTCTTCTCATCCTCCCCTCATCTCTCTATCCATACGTTTCTCAGGAATTCTCCTCTCATATCATCTCTCGGTCAATGCCTGTTTCCCATTTATTATATATTTTTGCCGGGGAGGAAATTAAAAATGCAAATCTAATCTGGTGGAGCTGTAATGTGATCAGTATGACGGCCGATCAATGTGTCCTGCCACGCAAACAGGAGGCAGTGATGTATGTCAGAGAGGAGGGGTGAGGTGTGGTGGGGTGGGGGTGGGGGGTCATGAGGGAGAGAGGGACAGACAGAGGGAGAGAGCAAGGGAGAGAGGGAGGAAAAGAAAGGAGAGAAGGAAAAGGGAGGCGGTGAGGGATGACCACTCTCACTTTATCACTGTTCTGTGTCCTCTCTGCTTTCCCCCTCCCTTGCTTTTTTTATTTTTTTCTCCTCCTCTTGTACCTGCTCACTCTTCCTCTTTCTACTCCCTTCTGTCTCTGGGCATCTCAGCTGGACATTTGATCGCTGCACTTACTGGACTTCAATTCCAACACTTTCTGCAAAGCACAACAGGGCGCGCTCAGAAGATCCAAACTCCAAAAACAAGAGGCTGAAACTTAATATTTCACTTGGCCTGCAATTCATCCACACGAACTACAAAGACACACACAAAAGAGAGAAGCATCTTGTAATTAAATCCAAGCCTTGTATACAGATACTGTATCATCTACCTGTCAAACCACTAACAAACCACAACCACTGGGACACAAGAGCCATACAATAAGCCAAGCCACAGCATGGACCTCTCACAGGCCTCTTAAGGAGCTTAACCTGCCCTTAGTGCAAACTAATATCTCGATCTGATTAAGTCAACAATAATTAACCATCTGCTAGCGTTATCTTCGGAGAGAGGGAGAGCAAAGATATTCTGTCTTCGTAAGCAAGATCTTATTCTGGAGAGTGAGAGATCTGGTTTCGTGACCTACCAACGACACACAACTCCACACACTGTGTGCACACTTAGCCATGAATACACACATGCACGCAAACACATTGTGTACTGGTGTATATGCATTTGCACATGTGTTAATGTATTTTGGTAATGGTTGTCAAACTTTTCCCAGACACACTCACCTCTCTGTGTGTTGTGAACATAGGTGTGGCTGGATGTGTACATATGTGCGTGAGAGTGTGCGTGAGAGTGTGCGTGAGAGTGTGCACACATGTGTGCCTGTCTGAGTGCGTGTGTGTGAGCAAGTGCGTGTGTAACACTCTGTGTAAGTGTGTGTTGTGTGGATGTGTTTGTGTATAGGTGGGTGAGGGAGGTCGGTCTGGCTGCGATGAAACACTGACCAGCCGGCAGACCGCAGCGTCTGGCGGGAGATTTATTAAGACCAAACGGCGAGCGGCTTTGAAAAGCCACACGGCCCACGGTCAAAAAAAAAAAAAAAAGAACACAAAAGAAGAAGAAAAAAAAAGAATAGAAATGCCAGCCCCGGTACATCTTCATTAACAAGAAACATTTCTATTGATTTCATTTTTTTCTGCCGCTTCAAGTTACACATAAGAAATATGTACGCCAGGGTTAAATGAGTTAGCCTGAGAGGATTTGTATCGAGCAACCTCTTTATGATATTATCTATGGGATCGGTTAGTCAGAGGGTGTCAAAACGGTTTGGCTGTAATGGGCTAATGCACAGCTGCTGTTGGGATGGGCACGGGGGAGACGGCAATTCAATTGCATCCTGTGGGGGCTCCGAGAGAGGCCAGGTAAGAGGCTGGTTTACCGGTGGGCAGCACAGAAACAGCAGGAAATGGGCCGCAGATTGAAAGAGATGAGAGGGTAAACAGAGGAAAAGCGAGGAGAAAACAAGTAAATAGAAATGGGGGCGAGAATGAGTGTGTGTGTGTTTGTCTGTGTGTTCGTGTGTGTGTATGTGTGTGTGAGAGAGAGAGAGGGAGAGAGAAAGACAGAGAGAGGAACAAAGGTGAGAAAGGACAGGGTGATAAAGTGTAAGCATGTGTCTGTAGTTATGTTTCAAACTCTCTGCCTGTGTGCTTGTGTGTGTGCATGTGTGTGTTTGTGAGAGTGTCTGTGTTTGTGAATGTGTGTGTGTCTGTGTGTGTGTGTGTGTGTGTGTGTGTGTGTGTGTGTGTGTGTGAGTGAAAGCGAGACAGGGAGGAAGAACGATAGAGTGAAAGAGCGAGCGATTATTGCACTTGAAAGAGAGATGGGTCTGGTCTCTCCACATTAGCTTTTAGCCTCATTTCCTTCAAAACTCTGGTCTGCAGCACTTAAGGCCACTCAACACTTCCTGCCCCAAATGGGCCTCCACTGTCATTGAGCATCTCCAACACACAACACCAACACGGCCACCCGCACTGCTGTGGTCTGCAGAGAACAAGCCCTCAACAAAACAAGACAGAGAGAGAGAGTGAGAGAGAGACAGAGAGAGATAGACAGACATAGTGAGAAAGAGAGAGAGAGAGAGAGAGAAAGGGAGAGAGAGAGAGAGAGAAAGAGACAGAACGATAGCAACTTCTCATTTTGATGAGCCAAAGCCAAGTCCTCTTCTCCTCTCCTCTGTGGCCCTCTCTCAGTCACCTTTCCTCTTGTCCGCCACCTATCCATCTTCCACATTTCTCTCTCTTTAGCCTTTCCTCCATGGCCGGTATTGATCAGTCTCCATGTGTAAGAGCTACTTTGAGATTATTGCTGCACTGTACTGGGTTGCTGCGTCTGGACGTAATTGATGTCATTATTCCTGGGGCCTGCATTGTGCTTCATTCATCAGTGGGGGGCCCTGCATCACGGGGCGACATTGTCATTCTTCAGAACGCCCCCACTCTCTGCCCCCCACCCACACCCCCGCCCCAAAATTGGATATTAATCTCACTTGCTAGAGTTAAATGATGGGGACACACACTTGAAGGTCCCTGCCTACAGAGGCCTCTCCTCTGTTTCTTTTCTCCCTCTCTTCTCCCTCCCCTCTACTTTCACTGACTCTCTCTCTCTCTCTTCCTCTCTCTCTTCCTTTTTTCTGGGTCACAGAGTGAAGCTGATCTCTTCGTTCTGACAGCGATGATGAAAAAAAAAATCTGTTGTTTTCCAAAATTTAACTAAAAGTTGTGACAAGTTTTTAGATTGTTTGAACTTGCTTGTGAAGACCCCTGTCCTCCCCCCTTCCAGACATCGCATTTGAACTTGGCTCCTGACAAGCCAGGCAAACTGCACTGATGTCAGAATGGATTGTATCCAACGACCCCTCTTTCTTTCTCTTTCTCCCTCTCTCCCTCCCCCTCTCTTTCTGGACTTTGGACTGTGTCTCTGTGTCTCTCTCTTGCTCTCCTTCTTTCCCATCCTGGGCCGGCGGGTCGTTTTTAAGATGATATGAGTGACTCTAACTCTGATGGATGGATACAGCCACCACTGTACACATCCATCTCAGCTGGCAGCACATCAAAGGCCTGCCGTGCCGCATAGAGCGGTGGGCGGAGGGGGTGGTGTGGGGGGTGCCTGGCCCCCATTGCGTTTGCGTCCGTCCAGAACAATAAACCTTTACATCCAGCTTCATTGGCCCCGAGCTAAAATCAAAGCAACCCTGACATGCCGTCCAAATCCAATCAGAGGTCAATAGCCAGGATGATTGATTGGCTTCAAATCCAATTGCGTCCAAGGCTGAGCCCTGGCTTGGGACCCTGTTAGGGATTGGCTTTGGCAGGGTTCCTCTTTGACGCAGGGAGTCCTCAGAGAGAGACAGAGGGAGAGGGAAGGGATGCTCAGCTGCCAGGCCTATCTAATTGCCTCATTAGAACAGGCAGCACTGCTGTAAGGAGCACAGTCCTTATTACATTGGGGATGTGTCTGGGTGTGATGGCGGAATGGTGCGGTTTGGTGTTGGTGTTGTTGATGGGACATTGCCCAACAATTGGCATGAACTATCTGGAACCAGTGCAGACAGTGGTGGAATGTAATGAAGTAGAAATACTGTGCTTAAGTATATTTTTCACGTATCTGTACTTTACTTAAAGGAGACATAAAATGGATGGCTGGAGTATTGTACCTCATTAAAATCTAATATATTCAACTTCAAAGGCAAAAATGGTCTCCTTTAAGTAAACTGTGCATACTGCACAAAACAGAATCGTTTGAGGAGTAGTAGCAAGAAGGATTAGCTTTGAGGACAAAGCATCAAGTCTTAGATACCTGATTACATTTGCTATAGGTTCATTTTTGATGTTTGGTTTACTGAAGCATATTAGTCTGAAATCCCATGAGTTGTGAGGCAGTTCGGACAGCATCAAATCACATATTACACATATTACTTTTTAGATTACATTTTTTCTTGGAGTATTTATAGCAGCATAATTCCTTAAAAGAGGAAAGCTGTATCTGACATACCCGATAGTACTGTATTGGTGCAATGTCCAGACAGTGTGAGCTTGAAAGCCCTGTTCTGTGGGTCAGAATGTCCATTTTCCGCAGCCACATATAGTCATTTTTTCTAACGTTTTAAAACGTGCAAGCAATCATAAAAATCATAGTTCAATCAAGAACCAAGAGGTGCTTTTAGTGCAAGACTGTGGTTAAGCAGGATTTTTCCTTGTCTCTATACTGAGTTTAAAGCACAGTCCTAAGTGTAGAAACCCGAAGACACTTCACACTTGCCTCCTGTTGCCCTGCTATTTTATTGTATTTATGTAGAACAATTATAAAAATGATTTGTTCCAGGGAGCATGCTTGCTAATTTAACAGACATAATGTACAAAATCCATAAGGACGTATCAAATAAGTCATGAATATGACTAGTACTTGCCATACGCTGGCTACATTTACGAGCACAGAGAAGCGCAAACAGAGTCAGTTGTGAGCCCTTGCAAAACATCACCAGACAAACAGAAGCCAAAGGTGGTGATCGGCTCATTTCCTCGAGTTGCACCATGTGACATGAGCCCAGCGATGCATTGAGATGGAGACGTGGGGGCCTGGCACGCAGTGAGATGGAGTCAGCCCCTCGAGGATTAATTAAAAGGCCCAACAGCTATTGGTGTCCTAATTGTGAAAAAAAAAACATACAGTCTAAGCTTTATTTACCATTAAAAGAGTTCACAAGTACAACTTCTATGCCAAAGGGGAGAGCTCAAAATGGAGGCAAGTAGTAATTGCTGATGTGTTGGTAGGGATACACAAGTAATATTGTTGGTTTCACATTTTGCCTGACACTTTGTGTTCTATATTTCCTTCCTAATCTGACAGCCCTGAGCTATCCTTCACTATTTGCCCTTCACCCCCTGCACTTCACATGACAACACAGCCACTGAAACCTACACAGCTATTTTTGTAGAAAATCTGTGGGAAAAAAAGTAGCTGGGATGAACTCTGCAAATCTGTTTAATTTGCTCAGCACATCTACATGGTTTTCCTCTCACTAAAACCTATTTTCCACAAAAAATCCACAAAAACAGGAGCCAAACACAACTGTTTTTTCTGCTATTGGGGAAAGCTTTGCATGATTGGTCAGGCAGCAGTGTGTTGAACACTACCAGTGGATGCACAGATGGCATCAGATGTTGGGTGTTGGTTTTGTTGTTTGAGTCAATGCAGGTTTACAAAAACAAAATGTTTGTTATTATTTTGGCAATAGCTTAATTTTCACTGCTGCCAATGCACTTGGACAAAGGAACTGAAGAAAGGGGGCCCAGACCAAATTCTTCATCGAGTCGAGTTTGTAAGAAAAATGAGGTTTGACAGAATATTTCCACTGTACTTGTACTTGGTCAATCCTGCAGATTCTTTGGGGTGTGAGGTGCACATTCTCCCCTCTAAGGAAAAGTTCAGGTCTTACGAATAGGGTCCAAACACTTTAGGTGCGTCTGGATGAGGTGGTCAGATTAATGGTTAACAACCTGCAACCCTATCAGTGTTCAGTGCCTTCTTGAGCCACGTTTGGAGGAGGATAAAACAACAAGGAAAAGATAAGCGCTGATCAGAAGTCCAGAGGTTGAGGGTACGTGGACAGCCATAACCAGACTGAGACAGAGCCAAGGATCCACACTTGGGCTTAGGTGCTCCACTGAGCAACAGGGATACTGGGCTGCCAATCCCAGCACACACTCAAGAAGGTAAGGTTTTGTTTGTGTGTATGTGTGTGTGTGTGTGTGCGCGCATATGCCATGGCAGGACAGCTAATTACACTTAAACATGAGTCAGGAGGTTCATTAGCGGCTAATGAGATTGGAGGCAACAGTGGCACTCTGTTGGGGCTGACGAGAGAACGCGTGTCTGTGTTACTCTGTAATTAACCATGACCAATGGATTGACCAAGTCTGGCGCGACGGTTGTTAATCCTTACGAAGTGCACACAGACAGAGTGGATCATATATGTGTGTGTGTGTGTGTGTGTGTGTGTGTGTGTGTGTGTGTGTGTGTGTGTGTGTGTGTGTGTGTGTGCGCGCGTGTGTATGTGCATGCGACACAATCACACCACCTCCACCAACACCAGTCTATCCCAGGGGATCTCTACTGAGCAGCCAGACAGGCAAGTCCCCCTTCCGATCTGAAACGTGTAAGATAAGGAAGTCTGGAGCCACTGCAACTAGCAGCACAGTAAAAAAAGAGGATGCACAGCATGTGAGTATACTGCAGACAACAAGCCAAGCTATGACACTTGAGACACACCTCCAGGCTGGAAGAGTACAGTTGACACAGTTAGAGTACATCAAGGCAACTCTGTTATAGGCCTGACTAGATAGCTAGACAGACAGACAGAAAGACAGGCAGGCAGACAGGCATGCAGGCTCAGCCGGAACATTAGTGCCGAGTTTGGAGGTGTCGAGACAAGGCACTTGAGCCAAATTCGATAGAGCCGAGCACATCGAGAGCAGACACGCCTAAAAGGTTTGTAGCTAGCGTCGCGAAATTAACAGATCGGGAGGGAAGCAGGGTAATTACTGAGCAATTAACGAGCTGAGACTGGGGAATCTGATACACATGATTTAAGTAGAGAGAGAGACAGAGAGAGAGAAGAATGGATGAACAGAGGGAAGAAGAGAGGGTAGGTGGTGGAGGAAGAGTGAAAGTTAGTTAAAGACATGATTAGCCATGAAAGAGGGAGAGAAGGAGGAAGGAAGGAAAAGAGAGGCTTATTAGTAGGGAGTAGGGAGAAGATATGTGAAATGAACAAAGTCAACCTGAAGAAGGGAGAAACGCATGATCGCCATGGATGAAAACAACTGGCCTCAGTGGGAAACAGCATGATACAGAGAAAGAGAGAATGAGAGAGAGAGAGAAAGAGAGAGTGGTGGATCAGAGAGATCAGAGAACAGCTGAACAGCTGATGGCAGAGACCACAATTGGAGATGTCATTATGTGACAACAAGCGGTGAAAGATGGCAAGTGAAGGAGGCACTTTTCCATCACGGCCGCACCTCTATCTCATCAGTGTTTTCCCAACTCTTCTTCACCCCCCCACCCCTCTCTCTCCATCTCTCTCGTTTTCTCTTTCCCTCTCTTTCTGAGGTGTTATCGCTCTTCCTTAAGCGGGAGCAATTACTCAGCCGAGTCATTAATAATTAAGCCATGAGGATTGTTAATTATTCATGCTAATTGCTGATTTAAGTTTCCTTCCTTCAACACAAAAACACAAAGGGGCAAAAGCAAGGGAGAGAAAGGAAAAAACAACCAAACACCATTATGCACTAAGGTCAAATGTTCACATGGGACACGAGTGATAGATTTGATTTCTGCTGTCTTTCACATAGAGTGCTATGGAATGCAGTGTGTGTGTGTGTGTGTGTGTGTGTGTGCGTGTGTGTGTATTTCATGTTGAATGGGCAAAGTTTCCAGTGGGATACCATGACACCTCAGTCGCTGAGCTGGGTGATGATCGATAATCTTGATAAGCTTAAAATGAACAGGGCGATGTAACGGACAACCCCACTTCTCCTGTGTCTCCCTGTGCACACGTAAGCCGTATCACAGCCAAAGGTCACTCAGTCCTCCTTTTTGATAACAGATAATACTAACAGCAGGTATAGTTTATGAAAGATATTTTTGAAGGTCAGAGGTATCATAAAAATACTTTTTATTCTGTGTGTTTGTGTTTGCGCGAGTGTTTCTGCATCTAACCAATGTATTCCTGCATTCAATTCTGCAGGATGCCAAGACATTAAAAAAGCTGATCTTCCACCATCAGTAACAAGGATTCATCCTGTTGTCAAGTAAGGTCTCAACAGGGAATCTCTGTTACTGGAGGTGGGGCTCCAGAGGTGCCTCCAGTTCAGCCAATGAGGCCACAGGCTTGGTCAACACTTACCTGGGTGACTGGCTTCCCATTAAATCCCTGGTTCCCATTAACTGTCTGTGTCAGGGTTTCTACAGGTTTTTTAACCAAGTTAAATTTAAGACTTTTAAAGACCTTTTTAATGACCATTATGATTGAAATTTCAGACTAATTCAGACCAACCAAAACATTGCACAGGTTTGTGGATTTCAACTGAAATTTATGTGTTCTAAGAAAACCTTTTTATTTGTGCTATCGACTAAAACTACCAACTTCACATGAAAAAAATCCACTTCCCTTCAGATAGAAGACAGTTCAAGACAAAGGTATGGTGCACAAAATGCATGGCACTGGTGCATCTGCAGCAATAATTCACAACTTAGACCAATTTCAGACCCAAACTAAATGCATTGTAGACCTACTGCACAATATTTCACTACATTTAAAACTAGACCTTTTAAGGCCTTCAATTCATGTTTTTATAAGTTTAGACCTTTTAAGACTCTTTAAGACCCAGGAAACTCTGCCAACTGAACCAAGAGAAAAGTCACCTGAAGCATCTAGGGGAGATAATTGGGGAATTTGATTTAAGTGAATGGCGAAATGCTGGAATTACTTTAATGTGTTTGTGAGTTGGCTGTGTTGAATAAAGATTGCTGGAAATATCAACACCATTTTTGTGTTATATCTTTATGTGCTTTTTGAATGTATTTTCTGGTGCCACATATTAAAGACAAAAACATCCACACCCTCTCTTTAGAAGTTCTCCATTAAAAGTTCAAAAGGCATAGGCCAAGTGCTTTAAGTAACTTCAAAGGAGTGTAATCGGCATAATGAACTGAGGGGAAAAAATAAGCAGCTGCAGCCCAGACAACGCTTGTGTTTGTATTTGGCTTGGGATATAGTATGTGACTCGCTACCTCCTCCACACTGGTAAATCTGGCACCTTCAGCTCTCCTCTCCCTCTGCTGGTTTCACCCCACTGCATCTTGGACAGGGCCAAGCCAGGATGATGGTGAAGGGGCTTGGAGCTGTTGTTTACCTGTCACACATTGCCCTCTCTCAGTTCCTAACTAACACCCCCGAGGGCTTTCCTCTCGCATCCTTCTCGCGCCGTTCCCGCGGCAACGGTCCCAGGCCTACCGCTCCATGCCCGAGCGCGAGTCTCTGGAGGCTCGCAATTAACTCCGGTTCTATCGCTCCACGCCGGGGTGGAATCCGAACGCTCGCCCCAATGGCGGGGATGCTGGAAAACAAACATGCCACGGCCCGCGCAGTGCTGTAAAGCTATCTCCCCTAAGACCGCGGGAGGAAAACAAACTCCACATAAGTGGCTGAAAGAATGCCGGCAGTGACCTCACTGCACCGTTTCGCCTCTTAAAGATTTTCTTCTCCTGTATCCCAGTAAAGGAAACTGAAACCGTTTTATGTGGTACTTTTGTTATCGCTCGACTTATGTTTCCAACAAATTAGATTCCCTCAGATGACCTCGGCAAGGTAAAAAATCGTATGGGGAGCCTTTTCGCACCAAAGACAATCTGCACACTTGTTGCTTTATAGCTCAACATGGACAATTTGAAGCTATTCAATACAAGAAGACCATGTGTTGCTTTAATAAAATAAATCAAAGTGCTTCAGTCTGAAACCTAGCAGCAGCCACTACAATATACTCACTACCACTTTCAAATGAAAATAGATCATTATACCTGCAGAGTAGCAATTCCTTGAAAATGATGAAAAGCTAATTTTCATGTCAACCCTCTCTGAGTTAACTGTGTTGCCCACAAAAGACTTGAGGACAATGACTCATTAAATCGCCTTCATATGTCTTGCAACAATAGACCCATGGTCTATTTTCAGTGAACTTCAGCTTTGATGCATTGAGTTTGAGAATCTAAGTAGCTTATGTTTCAGGACTCAAGAACAGAATAACTTCTTGTTGTTTCCTTGTAAAATGTTTTCCAATGAAGCCATCAATCAATAATAAATGTTTAGTTAATTCAGGTAAACACACAGTCATGGGAGTAGCATAACTGATGTCTTGCCTTTATCTCATAGAACTGACCGTAGTCTACATAAGGCCTACATTGCTTTTACAGACAGCCCAGGTAACATTGTAATTGGTGATTTCATTAGTGTTGTGTTGTACTGCTTCTATTTTGTTGAAGGGGCATTTAAACTGTAGTATGTCTCCACTTGCTCATGGACTGAGAACTGAAGTGCATCTTTTCTGGAAATGGACCGTTTGCGCTCAAGAGGTCGACCAAGTTGATATCATAGCTCCTGTGGTGTCATTAATCACCCTGGCGACGATGTCGTCTCCAGATCTTGCCACGGGAGACAGGCTAGCCTGCATGGCAACTTGGGCCATAATCAGTGGTGAGATAGACAGATCACAGTGGCCCTCAATATTTCTCACTTGTTCTCTTGACTCTCAAATGTAACTTGTACACTTGAAAAGTACTCTTTAGGAACATTTGACATCTCAGCATCTTACATCAAAAAATCTAATTCAGTGTGCTTTTTATAAGAATATAGCAACCTGAGCATCACTTGGAAAAAATGTTTGTGAGTTATTTTGTTGTTTTTGCTACAGATAATTGCATCATACTATACTACCATAAGGTATGGTGAAATTAAATAGTCTTTTCCCTGGGAAAGTCAACATGTTTGACAAACCCTCATAAAAATATGACCAGGCCAGGCAGGGAAATTTTCTCAATCCATGTTATACATAGAAGTCATTTGCTCTCATAATCTCTGTCTTCAGTGAGATTGTATTATTTGTGATCAATGGAGAGTTCTGGTATCATGTCTCTAATGTAGAGTATATGAGTTCATGCAAATTGATTTTGCAAAATAACTGCAACACACTCAGGGACGTGAGAGTCAGTGAAACTCTGTGTAAACTGGAAACATCTCTCTCTCTCCTGTTTCAATATAATTGGTAATTTGTTGGTACTATTAGGCAGAAAGCCTAAAAAGCATGCAATGAAATGTAAAGTGCCATTGACCAAATCCAAATAAATGCCCTAAGTGCATCATCAGGCTCTCTCCTCTCCACCTAGTCATTACCTCCAATGCTGTTTGGATATTTAGAGTAACACTATCAGAATATGAAAGAAGTCCACTGTCAGGTTACAGCATTATTGGACATCTCTCTCTCCCCCTCCTTCTCTGTATGTGTGTGTTTGTGTGTGTGTGGGTGTGTGTGTGTCTAAGTGTGGATATCAGTCAGAAATGACTCCATACGACTCCATCAGAGCTGTAGTAGAGCATTTATCAAAGGTGAGCTTTTAAATTCTCAGTGCCTCAAGGAATGGAAATACATTTCTGAATTATTCATGCTATCTATCTATCTATCTATCTATCTATCTATCTATCTATCTATCTGTAAAAAACGGTTTTTGGGTTACATTAGAAGATAATAATCTCTTGTGATACACACACACACACACACACAGAGAGAGAGAGAGAGACACACCACACAGACACACACACACATACATACTTTTGCATCTTTTCTTTCATCATGCTCTCTTTGAACCAGTCCTTGCCATTTTGACACCCTCTCCATCTAATTCTCTCCCACTCCTACTCTCTCTCTCTCCATATGCTCCAGAACGTGTCGCTAAATGTATAATTCATTTGTGCTAATGGGGGTCTGTTGCTGCATGGTGCGGGCACAGGGATCGGGTCTCGTGGCAGGTCACCGGACACCGTGGCCCCTGTGCCGTAACATATCCTTTAATTACAGCTCCAGTGAAGGCGGCCATGGCTCCGGTGTCCGGAGTGACTTTGGGGACGTGTCACAGGCAGGTTTGGTCTCAGCCAGGACAGAGAGACCATGTCAGCTCAGGAGAGGGGAAAGGGAGAGAAGAGAAGGGGAGGGTTGGGGAGAGATAAAGGTGTGTGTCTGTGTGAGGGCGGGGGAAGCTGGAAGAAGGCCGAAAGTCAGCCATTTTGGAGGAGATTGAGATTGTTTTGTCAGCATCGCATGTGGAGGTCTGTGCAAGGAGAAGCAGTTCATGTGTACGTGAGCAATCCTGCATAGGAATTTGAGAGTGTAAAGTGATTTTAAAGATTTAGGTAGAAAATCTACAATAAGAAAAAAAAAAATAACTTACACATCATTATTTCCACTCAAATTGGAAAAAGATCAAGATAAAGAAGAGAAGAGAAAAATGCACACACAACATACGCATAATGTGTGTACACCTTAATTTCACGAACCTCATAAAAATATAAGGTAACCCTAATCATCACAGTAAATAAACTAAATTAGCCAAAATTACTGACATTTGTCAGTAAAACTGTCATAAAACACCAAGGCATTGCAAATGACAGATATTATGCTGAAACAATATAAATTTGGGCCAATATGTCCTCTCCAATCCAAGTCAGAGTACATGAGTAGGACGAGGGGTTCAGAGATGGAGGATCTGAGCAAAGAGATGGAGGTGATGGTGATGGTGGCGTGGGCACTCAGTGACACAGAGGACACACTGAGCTAATGCCTTATCTCTGTTTCTTGCTCATTTTCACCCGTTTTCTCCCTCCTTCCTTCTTTTTTAAAGCTGATTAAATATTTAGTGGCTGTGAGGGATCCCTGCAGGAGTGCGATAATGATTGATGCCTGGGCGGGAGTGCAGCAGTTAGCACTAAAACACATGCGATCCAGTTACACGTCTTATCGATGTCACACCCATTAGTGTCTACTAATAGTAACCAATCACTTGTGCTGTCCTCCTCAATTTCCTTCAGGAGCCAATCCCTTTCTCCCTCTGTCCCCTCCCTTCTTATTTCCATCCATCCATCCATCCATCCATCCATCCATCCATCAATCTCATCTTATCAATCAACCATCCAAGCGTGGATAAATTTATGGGAGAGGATCTCTTGGGTCCAAACATTTGCCTCATTCCCATTTCACTCTCTCCTACCCCCCACCCAGCCCTTCCCCAAATACACATCTCTCCTTCAAACATTTATGCAACAAATGTTTATGTAAGCCAACTTACATCAAAAGACAAACAGTCTGCTAAAACAATCCAGATTTAGCTTGTCATCTGGAGGTTGAAGGACAGTTATGACATGCTAAATTGAGCTGTTTGACAGTGAGGTGTCTTTGCTGCCTCTGTGGCACCCCTGCAGCAAAAGAGACATCAAGCAGATTTTGATGCATTTCCCCAATTTTGTGCATTGTCAACTTCTGGATAAATATCTGCCCTGTATTTTGCATGGATGGGGAATGCGAGTAGTACAGAATTTTTGCTGCCAAACCAAACACAATCGGTTTGGCAGCCGTGATGCCAGATCTTATTTCTCCATAACAAATATTTGTGTATTTGCTCAGTGTTTCAGGGAAAGAAATCTCTCTCTCTGTCTCTCTCTCTCTCTCTTTGTATGTGTGTGTGTTTGTGTGTGCGTGCATGCATGTCTGTGTGAGTGAGAGAGAGTTAGAGAGATTTTATGTGTCCAGTGTGAGTTGTGCATGTCTATACAGTATGAGTTATGCATGAAGGTTGTATTGGCTAGTGATGCTTGTTTTACCATTGTTCACTTGTAGATGCGTAATTGTATTAATTTTAAGCATGTCTGTGTGTGTGTGTGTGTGTGTGTGTGTGTGTGTGTGTGTGTGTGCACTGTGGTTAGAGGTTTCAGAGGTTTCCAAACCCTCCTGAACCACACTGGCCTCTGGTGAGCCACAGTCTCTGCGAGGTGTAGAGTAACAAACACACTGTCCTGCCCTCATAACCCTACAGACACACACTCACACACACACACACACTCACACACTCACACACACACACACACATACACACAAACAGACACCCACACACATACACGCTCACATACACTCTCACATCTCTACATCTTCTTGCCTGTGAGGCCTGTGAGTTTGATATCCATAATACTCTCACAAGATCTCAACTTTGGTCTCAATACTTTCCCTGTTCGTGAATCTCGAATGCAATTCATGTAATGTAATTAAGTGTAAACTGTCTACAGTTATTGTCACTTCCATCACCACCTAGCGCTGAAACTCACATACCCCTCCCCTTTTAATAGTATCTGTCAATCATGCATTGCAGTCACCTACATCCTACATACACACACACACACACACACACACACACACACACACACACACAGCAGGTCATGCCCTTACTGTGTTGCGCAGGTTGAGTTTCCTGCAGGCGAGTGGTAATTGATTCCGCTATAGCCTGTGCCGGTGGTAAGTGGGGGGAACGCTCTCCTGTTTCACTGAAAACAAATCGCTCTTTTCTGGGCCTGACCTTCCCCCCCCCCCCCACTCACCACCACCACACCAACATCCACCCACCATCCATCCATCCACCATCCACCTCTTGTGTCCATCTCTCGGCTCCACTCTCTCCATCCTCTTGTCTCCATCCTTCTCCTCCAGATTAATCCACCCTCCACTCACCCCATCTCACTCCAACGGATATTTAAGCAATTTCTCTTTTTTCATGTCATTTTCTAAACTACGACTCAACAATCCATGTCAATCCATTTTTTATTAAAGCTTAAAGGCCCAATTAAGATAGATAGACAGATAGATAGATAGATAGATAGATAGATAGATAGATAGATAGATAGATAGATAGATAGATAGATAGATAGATAGATAGATAGATAGATAGATTTTAAAATATATATTTCATTACCAATGACAGCTTTCGTTTCTGAGGATTTTCTATTTTTAGCTTCTGTACACCCACACCTACTCTCAATGCTATCCAAAATGTGTAACACTTCGATCAGAATATCATTAAATCCAAAACGATTTGCACGGATTGCTAATAATTTTTTATTAGGTTTATGCAAATGAAAAGTACTCTAATAATTTATACTAAATGCCTGGACATTATTTGCAGTAATAGTTCATCACAAATGTCTTGCACATCCTTTGAGGTGTCACAAGCTCTTTCATGTCTACACAACTATTTCTGATCACTTGTCTAATTAAAGCATGAAGTGTTTTAGACTGAATTTATACCAATGACAGCTTTCGCTTCTGACTTGTATGTAGAAAACGTTGTAGAAAAGTGCTTTAGCAATGTCTTAAGTGTTTAGAGTTGTCCTTTGCTTACTAAATATGACATGACTGTCTGTCTGTCTATTAGATTCTACTTTGTGTGACAACCTATTTATTTTGCCTGTGCCATATTGAAAAGGAAAATATAAAATCAATTCAAAAAGATGGTAGACATTTTGGTAATGTCTTACAGGCTTTTGTAATTTTATAAGATTTACACTTTCATCATTATGTAAATTATCTGTATAATTTTAACTAAACTAAACCAAATTTGCACATTTCCCTCCATTCTTGTATTTTTTAAATGTTTTTTTATTATAATTTTTTCCTAGCTTGCAAGGTTTCACCACAATGGTTTGTGATGACAGCATTCCCTCACACCAACTACCAGTCCTAAACAGACAGACATGTCTGTGTTGGTCTATAAAAGATGCTGTAGCGCCCCTTAGTGGTGAATATGCATAAAAACGTGAGAACGTATTAGTGTGCAATTGGGGTACTCTCTTTTCTTTTCATTACACTCATGCATTTAATCCCACCAAATACAACTGGTCAGATTGCATCTCTTTTGTCATTTATCAGACACATTTGTAACGTCTGGAGCCTCGACATTTCAATGAAGTTCAATGAAGAGAATGAAAGACGTACAGATACTGAGAAATGAGAGAGAGAGAGGGAGAGAGAGAGAGAGAGATGATGTGAGACACAGAGACAGACTGTCTGGAGTTTCAGTGTTTATTCTTTTGTTCGTTGTGATCTCACTCACCGCAGAACAAAACAGAGGAACACACTGTCCTTCAAAGTCTTAAGGTGACTAAACGAGGAGGAACACGAAAAGCCTACTCACTACTATGTACCTCTTTTTTGGTCTCTGTCTCTGTCCCACTCTCTCTTTTTCTCGCTTGCTTGCTTGCGCTCACTTGCGCTCACTCTCATTGAAGTTCACTTCTAAACACACAAAACAAACACCAGACTCTGGCTTTAAGGCAATATGGCAGTCAGTCTGTCTCTCTCTTACGTCTCCTTATCCCCTCTTCTCTCTTTCACATACACACACACATGCACACATGTGTGCACACACACACCCACACACACACACATGCACACATGCACACTCAAACATACACACACACACACACACACACACTCACACACACAACACACACGTATACACAAGGCCAAAACGGATAGACAGTAGAGAGAGGAAGGGGTAATGAATTGTTGAATAGTCTGAGATCAGATTCTCTCCTCCCAGCAACCAGAATTGATTCCCATTTCTTCTCCTCACTTTCCTTTTTCCTCTCATCCCTTCATGTCCCATCTCTTCTTCTACCCCTCTTTTCTTTTTTTCTTTTTTTTCACCTCACATTTTTCATTCTATCCTCATGCCTGACATCACAAAAGCATGGAAATCACAGACATCTGAATCACTGCTAACATCGTCATCAGCCTTAGTGCAATGAGCCAAGCTGACACTGAAGACAAGTGGATTCCACCCAATAAACCCACCCCAAATAAACACATCACATTTTCTCAACGTTTTTATGTTGTAGTGTATTTAACGTGATACAAATGCACACACACAAACACTGTGATCTATTGCTGCTGTGGACATTTTCTGTGATAGCTTACTAATTGTATGAACTGAGCTTACCCGTATTTCGTTTTCCTTACTATAAGCTAATCTACTGGTAAGTTGTAAGTGTAAACACCATATGCTAATTTGCAGTAATTGCCTGTTAATGCAAAGCACTGTTACTCATGCCTTCAACACATTTTCCACTTGGACGGAACAGGGAAAAGCTGTGAATAATTGCCTCATTGAACCCTCTGAATATATTAAAATTTTGCATCTTGATGGTTGCATACATCAAAATGTCGTTGTCTGGTACTTATTGGGATTTCACTGTCTCTCTCTCTTTCTCTTTGTGTCACACACACACACAGGCACCCCCTTGCGGCACTGTATAAGCAGTGATAAGGCGTTTGTTAATGTGTTTACTCAGGAGCCGCTGTAGAAAGGGCCGTTGACGTAGAAGGGCCCACAGTCTGTCGCCCCACTCACAAAGGAGGCCCCCGACGCCAAACACCGCCCCCTCCCCTAAATGTCACACACTCCAACACACTACGCTCAGGATCAGGTAGTGGGTAGTAAGGGTTTGAGGCAGACTGTGTATGTGTGTGTGTGTGTGTGTGTGTGTGTGTGTGTGTGTATGTGTGTGTGAGAGAGAGAGAGAGAGAGAGAGAGGGAATGTGTGTATGTGTGTGTGGGGGGTGTGGGGGGATGTAGGCTGTGATTGGATGTGTGTAAGGTTCGGGGTCCGCTTTTAAGAAGCTGCTCAGAACCAGGAGAGGAAGAGAGACGGCGAGAGCACTGCACTGCCTTGCACTGCACGCCCTTAACCCGCACACACCCTCCCTGACAAGCCCTCTTCCTTAGAGGGGCGCATCCAGGAAGTCCAACAAGTGTGTGTGTGTTTACGTCTGTGCATACGTTGGACCCGCAGACAGACAACAGACAAGACCCGCTCCACGGACAAGCTAGTGCATAGCATAAAGACGACAAAAGGACCTCCGTGTCCTGTGACATTAGATCAGACATACATCCTCTCTAAATTGTCCTAATTCCATTGATTATCTTAACCAGTAGCCCGACGTGTAGCCAGACGTAAACGACGCAGTGATGCAGAAAGTATTCATGTCTGCGGTTGTGCCAGGGAGGATGAGTCTGATGGCAGTGGTACTGATGCCACTGCTGCTGCTGCTGGCGATGGTGCCAGTCTCAGAGGCCGCACCACTGGAGACATTGCATCCTGGCCCCCTCACAGTGAAAGGTAAGTGATGGGAGACTGTTATAATCTATACTGTCTTGATCCTGTGAGGGAAATTTGGTCTCTGCATTTGACCCAGTCAGGAATTAGCGAAACACACAGGAAACAGTGAAGTGAAGTACACACTAAACCCGAGTACAAATTAAACAGGCACCATTCAGTTATATTTATTCTGCATCATTTGGATCTTATTGGTACACATACTGTATGTTGTCCATATTTGTCAAGTATAATTATAATAATTTGATGTTACAATGAAATTGTTTCAGTGATATACTGTGGGGTTGGTGAGATTCCACAGGGACTAAACTGAAGTTAAACCTGACTTCAGAAACCTAGCTGATCTTTGCATGCATGGATGGAATGGAAATTTTGAATTAGCTTCATGATAAACAATGAAATATGAAAAGAAGTTATGAAGTGCTAATAGTGCCGTGTGATTTTATCTGAAATTATATAGAAGATATCTGCCCTAGTGAGTTGCATAAGATGTACCAAGTCCCATCATGAAGAACTGCATAACTGGCTGCCTTAGGTCAACCATCTGGAAGTACATTGGAATGAAACAAACTCTTTCATCCTGTATGCAATTAAACTTCATCTTAGTTTTAACCTGTCCGTGTTTAATGCTTCTAATTTCATATACATATTTCACAGTACGTGTGTGTGTGTGTGTGTGTGTGTGGCGTTAGCAGAGGTGCACGAAAATGCATCCCCTATCCACCTAGTAAGTGCGCCCAACAAAAAATCCATGTGCGTGCCTGTGCATGTGTGTGCGCGCGTGTGTGTGTGTGTGTTCCTGTGAGTGTGAATAGAGGAAGTGCAAGTAAATGTGTTTTTGTGTGCGTAAGTGTGTGTGTGCGTACACCGGTTTCTCCAGCCTGTGATGTCTAGCCTGTGATGTCTTTGTGCCTCTTTGAAGAGCGCTTGGATACTCCAAACATATTTAAGGAGCTGAAAGTATGCATCCCCTTGGCAGAGAGCTTGAAGCCATATTGTTGTGTGAGCGGCAAACTCGCCGAAGTCAAACGCCTGTGACGCCATCGGCTCGGGGGTCGCTCCCCCATGGCAACAGCACTGAGCTCTCCTGCCATTGTGGCAAAATTGTGTGGGCGCTGTGTGAACCTATGTTTTTGAGGGAGAGTGCAAATACCTGTTTTGTGTGTCTGTGTGTGTGTGTTTAGGATTGTTGTCATTTCGGATAGAAGCTGATAAGAAAGATTATGCCTGCCATGCCTGTTTGCCTTTGTTTGTGATATACTTCCTCTTCCTTTTCTTCTTTGTTCTCTCTCTCTTTCCCTCTTTCTCTCTTTCTCTATCACTCTCACTTCTCAAAATATTTTATTGTTCCTCTACATTTGTTCCTCTACATTATTTGTCATTATCATTCTCTTCTTCCTCCTCCTCCTCCTCCTCCTTCAAAGTTGTTTGAACCTCTCCTCTATTTTCTCGTTCTTTTTATTCATCTTTGGTACAATTGATGACCTTTGACCTTTATTCCCATCTTTCTCCACAGGTGACCATAAACCTCCAGATCTATGGTCTACCACACCAGACAGTTCACTAGCATCCACAGAACTATTGGCGGAGCAGCGCCTCCCTCCCGTGTCACAGACCATGTCCATCTCAGCTGTGCCACCAGCAATAATGCTGCCTCAACGCATCACCAAACCCACACGCAAACACCTGAGGAGAGACCCAGCCACAAGCCACTCTGAACTGCGAGACAAAAGCCACACGCTGTTTGGCGACCTCAGCAGAATAACGAAGACGTTTCCATCGGCTACATCTCCCGGTGTAGAGGAGAAAACCACCTCATCCGCATCTGCTTTCATCAGAGCTCGGAAAACGGGGGACCAAGTGACAGGCAGGCCCAGCATGCATGATCAGGCTGGAACTGAGAAAAACAGTCTGGATAAGCAAACAAAGACCTCCACCGCGACTACTGAACGGGTCCAGCCAGGACAGGAGGGTGTAGGTGTGGACAAGCGTGAGAGGGAGAGGGTCGGGGTGCTGGTGGGGATGGGGGCAGGCACCCCAGAACCTGAGGCCGACCGCAGGGAGAAGCTCATGAAGATGCTGAGCGCACTGGAGGAGCTTTACCGGGCCTTCAACAGCACACTCAGCTCCCGTATCACACTCATAACACGAGGTGAGAGGCACAAGCAACCGAGCAATCACACACACACACACACACACACACACACACACACACACACACAGAAACAGACACACAGGTCATTTTCTGAATCCAGTCCCATTTTCATGTCTAACTTGTTCCAGTCAATCTCTATGGTCCTGTTAAAATAAAGGCAGAAAACAAATGTGCATAAATAGGTGACCTCTTTAGGTAAAACTTCAGTTTCTATACATGAAAGTAAGAGTAAAGTACTGAGTACTCAGAGGGCAAATACATGCTACAGAAATACTATCACTGCACCCCTCTTTCACACCTAGGAACACCACCCTCCACACACACACACACATTTATATTTAAAGAATGTTACACCTTTATTTGCATTCTTCTATTGAATTCTTGTAGCTCTAGTTTGAATTGCTTATCAGGTCATTCATTGTGCATTTACAGGCAATGGACGTAATTCAGGGAAAAAGGGGAGAACGGTAGGTTTAGCTTATCTTATTTCATATTTAATTTATAGTTTTATATTTGCAGTGTATCCTGTGTAGGTATGCCTGATCTTTTAGGCTATAACTCATCCTGTTGTTACCTTAGGCAACAGCAGAGGGAGCTGTAAAAACAACAGCAGCGCCATCTACTGACAGCAGTGGAACTGCAGCCAGGTCAAGCACTGCAGAAGTGGACCCACAGAGTCTGAGTGGCAAGGCCTTCAAAAAGTCCCTCCCACCTCCAGCCAAAAAAGGCAATAAGAGAGGTGAATGCTGCAGCTTTTATACTCTCAGACATATTTAGCTCTCTATAGGGATTCCTGTGAGGCTGGCCACTGGATACTGATGGGCAGAATGAGCCAAATATGACATTGCATGAAAATTTGAGACAAAAGAACTATTTACATGAGCCAGTTATAAGCTACTTTCTAAACCTTCTCCCATCAATGTGTCTTTGTGCAACCCATTTCTTTTATTTGACTCATAGCTTGTCATCGTATCTCTGATGTATTATTTGAAAGATGAAAATGAAAGATCCAGTCTGTAAGCTGCAATCTTTTAGAAACAGACAGGAGAACTAAATGAAAGTTACAAATACCAAGACCATGCTCATTTGTTCCCTCTCTCCCCCTCTTTTCTTGCTTGTCTTTTTTGCAGTGTGTTTCTGGAAATACTGTTCCCAGAACTGACAGTGCCACCAGCATGACCAACAGCACCAGCCTCCCCTCCTACACTGAAATCTGGATCCCTGTCCTGTCCTGTCCTGTCCTGTCCTGTCCTGTCCTGTCCTGTCCTGTCCTGTCCTGTCCTGTCCTGTCCTGTTCTGTTCTGTTCTGTTCAGTCCTGTTCTGTGCTGTGCTGTGCTGCTCTGCACTGTGCTGATGTGATGTTGAAAGCCAGGAGCCGTCACTACCCCTCTGTCTGCCTCCCATCCACCCTTCCAGTGCCCAGCCTGGTGCCTGGCAACCAGGGCGAAGCATCCCAGTCCAGGCGCCGACAAAGCCCTCCATCCAGGGCTCATCAATAACCTTACTGACAGTGAAGAGCATGAGTGTGTGTGTGTGGTGTGTATGGTGTGTGTGGTGTGTGTGTGTGTGTGTGTGTGTGTGTGTGTGTGTGTGTGTGTGTGTGTGTGTGTGTTTGTGTGTGTGTGTGTGAAACAGAGAGAGAGAGAGAGGGAGAGAGCTAGACTGTACTTAAGAGAAACCGAAAACGACGTGTGTACCCCCTTGGCTTTTGTGCACGAGACCCTGCTAACCTCCTTGAGAGACCAGATCCTGTAATTGGCTCCAACAATAAACTCACAAGCATCAAACTGTCCCCTGACATCAATAAAGACACATTTATTTTTCTACAGCTTTCTCTCTCGTTAAGTGATCATTGCCTGACAGAAGGGAACAGAGTTTGGGGATGCTAGGGCAGGCTTTCCTTTTAGTTTCTTTTCTTTGTTCTTTCCTCCTTTTCTTTTTTTTTTTTTTTTTTGCTGAGTTTGCTTTTCAGACTCTCCACTCTTTCTCTCTCTGTACTTGCGTCTCTCTCTTGTTTGTTTGACCTCCAATATCCAAATTCCTCAAGTCTGTCTCTGGCCATGACAACAAACTCTTATAAAAGAGGCCTAGCAAAATCCAAGCTATTGATGTGGTGCCTCTTGGGCTGATTAAGAGGTGCTGAGGGCTGCCAATCTCACTGTTGCTATGGCAACAAGTTAATAAGGGCAATCAACAGTCTTGGAAAACAAACTGAGGGTGGGGAAACTAGTGCCTGCTGGCAAGTGTACATGAAATTCCTTCACGTCTTCTTATCATATTACCACATTTAGTCACTATAGTCATTTATCATAGTTATTTAGGCACAGATGCAGTCATATAACTGTATAAATGTTGAAATAGAATAATAATTTTATATGAAATACCTAAGACAAAAGGTCAAAATGTCCATAAAATGAGATTGCTTGGACATTTCAGTCTTGACGGGAATGAGGTTGTTCTGGCGTTAATGTCTGGTTCGGAAATCAACACAAATGAACAGCTAAAGTTAAAATGATTGTTTGGAAGGCTAATTGACTGAAAATCATCAACATGGTGAGAATGTACAAAACATATTATTAGTGGTGCTGGTCTTGACAGACCTCACACACAGATGGAATCTTTGTTGTCCTTATCCCTCCGTATCTACATGAAACACTTGATTAGAATTAAAGGAAAGTCCTGTGTGAATCAATCAATAGTCCTGTTGTTTGGTGTGGCCGAGTACTATGGGTAGGTATGAGAATGAGATAATTCGGTGCAATGTGGACCAAATAGCAAAACAGCAACTAACGCTAACAGATGGGGTCACAGGAAAACGATTTTGAAACAAAGTTCCTTATGCCCCCATCAGTAGCGTGAGTTTCTGTTCTGTTTTAAAATTTTTTTGTAAAATTGCAGCTCCCAACAATGTCAAACAACAGGACTATTACTTGATGTACACCGGATTTCTCCTTTAAATCTGTGCTTGCAACAATACTTGTGATCCTGAGCCTGACATACACACTGCTGCTACACTCTACAGTGTGTTCAGAGGCTAATAAAACCTTCGGCCCCATAGAAAATTAACGACTCACAAACCCATTCATGTTTTTCAATCAACTTTAATTAAGTCTCCTCTCAAGGGGATTGATAAGGCGTTCACTCCGTTTTACAAAGCATCCGAATGTTAACACTGCCAGGTTACAAATGGAAAAAAAAAACAAAAAAAAAAAAACAATCAACATGCAAGAAATTAGATGGAGCCTTCAGTCCTCAGAGACAGACCACAGACAGGAGACTAGCAAGAGAGTCACTGAGATCTTCCAGACAATTGCATTCAATGCAAAAGAGAGTACAGGAAATTACACCATCTATTTAGAGTCACTAGTGAATAATCTGTAAATGCAAATACACATCAATTTACTTTTATAAAAGGTGTGAGTAGAAAATGCAAGAGGTAAATCTACTACGCTCATGACCTGAAAATGTCTTTTGAGTGTTCTCAGTATTTTGCGTAGATATTTCCGCTTCAGAGGGGAAAAAAATGAAAAAGAAGGAATAATCCTAGATGAAGTAAGAGTGAGGTGTATATGGCATACTGTGCGTAAACTGCATGATTGTCTATTGCATGATTGGAAGGTATATTTTTTTTCTCAAGGCCATGGTGTTTATACAGTGAGACAACATTTTTACACAATTTCTATTGGGACTGAGCATATAAACCTCCTGTAGGAATACAGTATGGCTAGCATGTCTGAATCCTGGCCCTGCCATTCGTTAAAAGGAAACTGACACCATTTTCTATGACTGTCCTGATATTTCAGGGCCCGACAATATATAGATATTGTATGAGTACAATGCAACACCACCGGGGAGTGCACACACACACGCACACACACACACACACACACACACAAACACGCGTGCTCACGCAGACACATAACGGTTAAAGACAAACACTCATTGCAATCTACTTAATCTTCTTGGCGACATCCAGATAGGCAAACTCAATTTCTCGCTCAGCAGGGCATGTGTTGACAAACTCCTCTCTCTCGTAGGCACGGTTCAGGTAGCGCCACACGCCCGTCATATCAGCTGGGATCTCAAAGCCGCGATACTTCCTGGCCACCACCTGAGGAAGTAAGACAGTTCACAGTAATCCTGATCACACACAAAAACAACAAAAGAGACTGGAATATTAGATGCACAGAACAGCAATTAGGAGTTAAAAAGAGGTTCAACTTTTAAAGGTTGAGAAAAGTATTCAAAGATGTCTACTCTTAATGTAAACAAATTCCTTTTAAACACACACGTGTGTGTGTGTGTGTGTGTACCTTGATGATGTGTAGCTTGGGCAGCAGGTTGCAGTCAGCAAGTGTGAGGTCAGGCCCATCCAGGAAGCTGCGGGTGGACTCTCTCGGCTCCTCTGTGCTGTTGGAGTCCACCTCTTCTGGCATTGGTGTCAACAAGAACTCATCCAGGCGCTTCAACGATTTGAGCAGTGCTTTCTCCAGGCCTGGACACACACACATACACACACACGCACACGCACACACACAAACACATATACAGAGAGCAAGCTTAGATATCCTCCAGATTTTTTCCCCCTCATGAGAATGCATAAACAGTTATGAATACTAATATCATAGTTATAAGGCTATAATAATGCATATAGAATGCCTCATGAATACTGGGTTCACATAAAAGTGTTACCAACTTTTTTCTAGTGTTTGGAAACACGTTCTTTTCTCTATCACTGCATAATCCTTAAAGTAATTACAGAACTTTCTTGAAATCCCTGTCATTTTTAACCCTATCTCAGTAACTGTGATCTTAGTTGCTCTAGTTGTTCTCTAAAACATGGCAACACTATGATATCTCTCACTATGATATCCTCCCTGTGGAAACACCAGGGGAAAAAAAACACCTCTTCAACCTGTCAAACAGTCAAGATAAGATTTGTCTTTTAATCGTAGCTGCACATTAGTGCAAACTGTTTATTTACCATCGTTGGCATCTTTGCGTGGGTTCTTGATGTAGGCAGAGAACTTGGCAAAGACGTCAATGCCAGCTGTGTTGGACTCTGGGTGTTTTGCTGCCAGACTAGGATACCTAAAAGGACAAACACCAAAAATCCTTCTACTGTACCTGTGGCCGTTTTGAAACTCGAAAAGTGTTTTCAACGTCAACACAAATTGGTTCACACATTAATGTAATAATCAAGTACAGTAACATAACTGTAATCATCAACAGAGCAGAAAAAGTTTTTAAAAACACTGGCATTTTTTGAGTATAAAATAAAAAACTGGAACAAGTGACCAATTGTGAGACAAGGTAAACAATAGCAAATTTTACGGGAGTCAAAGATACTCTGTACCGAGGTGGTTTGAGCTTCTCTTCCAGGAACTCCTCAATTTTGTTCACGTCAACCTTGACCTCTCCATTGAACGTCATAAATGGTGGGTTAGTGCCTGGGGCAAGGTCCTGCAGGTCAGCTGGTTTCCTGGGCAACAATAGACCACAGTGCTTAGCAGCTAAGGACAATACCACACGTGTCAAGAATTGGGCAGTGGTTATGACCTTACACAAGACTTTGCGCAAGACTAATAACCCTTACTGTGTGTGTGTGTGTGTGTGTGTGTGTGTGTGTGTGTATGTATGTGTGTGTGTGTGTGTGTGTGTGTGTGTGTGTGTGTGCTTTTTGGAAACCTCTTTGTCATTGCCTTGGTGCATGTGTGTGTCTGTGATGTGTGTGTGTGTGTGTATGTGTGTGTGTGTGTGTGTGTGTGTGTCTGTCTGTGTGTGTACGTGTGTGTGTGTGTGTGTGTGTTTGTGATCGGATACCTCTTGAGGTCAACAGTGGTGACATTGAAAATGACTCCCTTAAGCCACAGGATCATAAACAACCTCTGGGAGAATGGACAGTTTCCAATACTCTCACCATCACTGCCTGCCTACACACACACACACACACACACACACAGAGAGAGAAAGAGAGAGAGAGAGGGAGAATAGATTAGTTTGTTAGTTTTAACATTATTGGCATTATGTGAACAACACAAAATAATGTATATGCATATACTATCTTTCAGTCACTCTTTTGAAGTAAATAAAACATTCTACAATAATAACATCACTGTTACAACAGTGCTAAAGGGGGAAAAAGGGCTAAAAATAGGCACTGAAAGTTGGCTCAAATTCAAGTTAGGTGTCAGGTGAGGTTTGCCTCATTGAGAAAGAATTGGGTGGTGAATTTCGACCTTGAGACTAAAAGTGGTGCAGTCCCATTACAGAAGCCAGAACAGCAACCCTGCCCTCTCACCTTAGATTCTTCTGTGACATGCCACAGAGTAGCTTAGCATCACCTGTTCTTTGGCCAAAGCCCATAGGTACTATTTCTTTCTGCTGAATCACTGGTAAAAACCAATGTGCTCTTTGTGCTCATTGCATTGTTTTGGATCATATACAGCCACCACAAAGGTTTAGAAACACTGTTTCCCTAGTATCAACAAGACAGAGAAGCTTTATAATGCTTTATGACACAGTTATAATGGCTTATATTATAATGTTATAATGCCTTATGAGTACAGTCATGAGAATGCATAAACAGTTATGAATACTAATATCATAGTTATAAGGCTATAATAATGCATCTATAATGCTTCATGAATACTGGGTTCACAGAAAAGTGTCACCAACACTCTTTTCTGTATCACTGCATAATCCTTAAAGTAATTACAGAACTTTCCTGAAATTCCTGTCATTTTTAACCCTATCTCAGTAACTGTGATCCTAGTTGCTCTAGTTGTTCTCTAAAACATGGCAACATCAGTAGTCTCACTACGATATCCTCCCTGTGGAAACACCAGGGGAAAAAAACACCACTTCAACCTGTCAAGCAGTCAAGATAAGATTCTTTCTTGGTTCTTTTTGGATAGACCTGTTTAAGCACTTATTTGTCCCAGAAGGACAAATCTAAGCAAGGGCTACTAACATTATAGAGCAGAGCACACAAGTGAGCAATGAGAAGCTGCCGAACTCACAGACATAATAACAACCTTACCTTCACAAACAGCTCAATGGTGGGAAATCCAAACTTTTTCGCTGCAATATCAAACCAGGCCATGGTTGCTAGTTTGAGTGCAGGTAAATGCACATTTGTACATTAACAGTCAATGTGACAACAAACTTACTTTGTAAGTCCTGCCTCAGATTCAAGCTGAATGACAGCAATAATTTTTTGGACATGAATCATGAAATGTCCATGCAAAAGATCTTCAGCTCTCTGACAGTGTTATTGCTAACACTCTGAACAAACCAAAGCTAAACAGATCTCCAGTTCTCTAGACAACAGTTTGGTTTCTTTCTCTACATTTCTGGTGCCATACATAGTACACTTCTGGACAAGTATTGGTTCTGACAAGCGAGGGTGTTGTGTGTATATGTGTATGTGTGTGTGTGGCAATGAACAACGAGAATGCTGAAGCGAAAACACTCTTCTCTTTGTTGCAGGACACATGGCTCTCAGTGCCCCGCCTTTGTCAATGCTCTTTTTATACCCTAACTAGACCAGATGCTCTAACAGCCAGTAGAGTTCATTCAAATTCCACACAGATAATCTCTACAGAATAGAGCTAGCTTCAGGCTTTGCATGCTATCTACTGTCATCATCATCATCATCATCATCATCATCATCATCATCATCACATGTAGCCTTTTCTCACAACATTGAAATGTAACAACTGTTAATCTCTTCACCTTTCGAACAGAGCCAAATGAGACACAGTAATTCTGTATTTAAAGGGGAAATGGAAGGAGAATCTGCCCTGATTGCTAAGTTTTGTAGCTGCTAATTTGTTAGCTGAATAGCTTGCCCATTTCTGAAAGGATTTCCATCTTTGTTGTACTGAATGAAAGCATGTAAAGCTTTCTAATAAAATAACTATAGGGTAGGTTAAGTAAGTAGCCTAAGTGAGTAACTGTAGTTCTCCTTTAAATAGATGTTGTATTGTTTTTTTATTAATTATTTCAAAGTTCTTTCTCCTTTGTAACAATATGATTGCTCCATGATGTCTCCAACAGATCTATTATTATTATTATTATTACATATTAAATTTTTACTCCACATCACACCCTTCATAACCTCTTTCACACTACAACGAAACACTTATGTCTTTCTCCATTGCTTAACAATCAACTAAAATGCCTTTTTGTCCATGTAATGCTGTACTGACACTAAGCTCTTTGAAGGAAAGTGAAAACTTTGTAGGCGGTAATGGTATTCAGGACCCTTCTCTCAAACAGAAGACTGAATTGTGACCACAGAAACCTACTTACACACAATCCTACATGTGGGCATGCGCACACACCACTCACAGACAGATACATGCACATGTGCACGCGCGCGCACACACACACACACAGATGCATACACACATAGATGCATACACACACAAATACACTCTCCCTGAAATCTTTGTGTGTGTGTGTGTGTGTGTGTGTTTATGTACATTGCACTAGATAGTGGTAAAGTAGTCTTACTGTGTGTGTGTGTGTGTGTGTGTGTGTGTGTGTGTGTGTGTGTGTGTGTGTGTGTGTGTGTGTGTGTGTGTGTGTGTGTGTGTGTGTGTGTGTGTGTGTGTGTGTATGGGTGTGCCTGTGTCTCTTTGTGACCTCGAGTTAACTCCACTGGGAGGCTATGAATAGCTGTGTTCTAGAACAGGTGCCATCCAGAGGGGATGGACTGGGATCTGATGTAAATGCTGATTGGACACTTCAAGTGACATAATGTACAGTACTTCACCTCAGAGGTGTGTTATGCATGTGTATGTGTGTGTGTGTGTGTGTATGGGCACATGTGCACTCTTGCTCTGTCTTATGGGAAAGCAACATGGTTGCATAAAGTCCTGTGCCCCCTGCTTTCAAACAGGCCTAGACCAGCAGGCTCTTAATCAGATTACAGTTTATAGGAATGCAGGCCAACAGAGATTAACCCACAGGAGAGAGCAGGAGCGAGAGAGAGAGAGAGACAGACAGAGAGAGAGAGCAAATGTAGAGAGGAGAGAGTAGAGGAATGAAAGACCACAAGAGAACACACCGGTATACATTTAAACAAATGCACACAAATAATCCCATATGTATTAAGAATGCCAAGATGGTTCAGATAAAGTGTGCCCTATTAGGCCACTGAACCAAAAATGTCCTATAAGATGACATCAGTAATATGAGATTAACGTAGGCATGGCAATACCAATAACATATGGACGACAGATATATAACAATTTAATGCCTTTGAAGAAATTTTTAAATGAATAATCTGTGATTTCAGTAGCCCATAACTGATATATCAGTGCATGCCACATTCAAATAGTAGGCTCTTTTTTGCGACCGATTTAGCAAATTGCTATTTTTGTGCAAAATACAAAAATAAACATGAACTTAATTTCAGTTTACTTTAATTACAGTTGAAAATCATGTAAAAAATGTGTGTGTGTGCGTGGTGTATGTATGTCTGCACTTACAGACTGTTTCTGTGTTTGAGCCACACACACAAAGGCCTCCTTTATAATTACATGATGCTTGTGTGAGATATTAGGGTCTTTTCCAGAGGCTTAAGGCTTTGGTTCTCTGCCACCTCCTTTTAAGTCACGTGTGTATGTGTATGTGTGTGCGTGGTCATGCAGAAAATAAGTGAGGTTCCATAAGATCCTAACCTAAAAGAAAAGCAAGAACATAAAGAAAATGGGCTACAAAACTGCTGAACTAAGTGAAGCTGGTTCTCACATTATAGTACTTTAAAATGTCAAGTGTTCTTATAACAACCTAATATATCTTATTGGTATTGGTACTGGTATCCATCAGCCTAATGCACAACAGGGCACCACCACAGAGTTCCATAAGGGCCTATGTTATCACAGTTAGAAAGGGAAGACAGTAGGAAAAAGCTGACATACTGGATGTATGTTCATCAGCTTGTATATGTATTCCTCCAATCTCATTTCCATGGTCATAGTGGGAGAATGCAATCCAGCCATGGAAGAATGTCAGAAAGTAATCTAAGAGAACTGGAGCAATGTACTGCATTTACAGTGCTTACATATACTGTATGTATATGATATATACTATATACTTACCTATGTTTAAATTGAATTATTCCTAAAAAATAACATTTAAAACAAATAAGAAAATTTTTTTAAAAAATTATTATGGTGTATATTTTAGATGCGAAACCCATTTTTAGAAGTTTTATAATAATTTCAAAGTAATCTCTATCAAACTGCAATTTGAATGTTGTTATCAAGTAAAAATAAAACAATGCAATTTGAGTTGGACAGATAATAAAGTTGATCAAAATTGTATAAATATATTTCTGTCAATTCATCACTAATGGACTTGAAATGCATCTGAACTCTTCATATAGACACTAACTCTACTCATTAATACTAAAACATCCTGTGACAAAGCTATACATATGTAGCCTAATGGCGCAAGAGTTCCAGAGTTTCCATATACTCCAACTTCACAGGTGTTAATGTATTGTGTGCAATAAGTGTGTCAAAGCTCTGGTAAGTGGCTGAAGAGAGCATCAGCCACAAAGGGGATGACACAAGAAATCCCATTGGGTTCACATGCACCTCACAGTGACTGCCCCCACATGTGACATTGCCACGACATGCACATCACCAGAGGGGTCAACGGAATCCGTTACCCAGTGCTCATAGGGAGGTTCACACACAGTGCCAGGGCATGAACTGTATGAACATGGTTCATGACATGCGTACCACTCTTTCGCTCTGAGAATGTGGAAAGCCAGGCCTTCCTTCCATAACGTTGTGTAACGTTGTGTTCCTTCCATAACTTCTGTAACGTTACGTTAACACAAACGAGTAACGTTTACATGTAACGTGTAACAATTTTTTTCCGTCCTTAGGACAAAATGGATTTTTTTTTTTTATTTCTTCGCCCACAACAATATACACCACAGCAGCTGTTTGAAGCACTGTGGTGCTTCTTGCTGTGCAACTAAAGTCTACCTAACAACAAACAAATGCAATGCAAAATAGGTAACATAGATAGCCTAAAAATATTTATATCCTTTATGTGATCCCCAAGTACACACTCTGCTTTCACACTTGACTGTTCTAGAGGGGATGTAGACAAAAATGGAAATCGTGACGTAATCCAGATTTGAAATCTCTACAGTTCAGGTCTCTAAAAACAACAAATGTTAGCATCAAAGATTCTATTTATGTTTAGTCAGAGTGAAGTCTGAGATTTCAGACTTGAACAGTCTCTCAACAGAAACAACAAACAGTGACAAAAAAGAAAGGATGCAACTAGGTTTTCAACCAAACTCCACCTAATCCTAACCATACAAGTGATGTAACATGCCCAGTACAGGTCTTCTAATGTCACTAATTAAACACACCCCAACCTAAATATAACAACAATATAAAGGGAGTAAAGATCCCCATGTTTTCCTTCATATTGACTTTGATTGTGTATCCATCATATTGACTCCATTGTTTGTGTTTGCTTGTCAGACAGGCAAGTAGCCTTTACCTGCTAGACATGTGAATAGGCACCACGAGGGCTTAAGAACTCCACCTTTGACCCTCTCTGCTCTTGCAAACACACAGAGCTCTTTTTGATCATGGGAAAATCGTGGTCAAGAGGTTTATAAGACCAGTTGGTGTTTAAAACATCTGAGAAAATCTTACTCTCTCACTGGAGAGAATAACTCTGGTGACTGTGACTAATCAGTCAACCTGTGTATAAGCAGCCCTAAGAAGAAGCTACAGCATGCTGACATTGATTTCCTTGTGATTAAAGAATATTAAAGAATATGTATGAATATTAATTTAGGGGCACCTAATCAAGGAGAGCATAGTCTCAGTATTGTTTACATAATTGTTTAAACAGTAAAATCAATTTTCAAAAAAGATGTCTCTCTTTTGTCCAATATGAACAGGTCCAAGAGAAGACAGTAGGGAAGACAGTAGGGAAAAGCTGACATACTGGATGTATGTTCATCAGCTTGTATATGTATTCCTCCAATCTCATTTCCATGGTCATAGTGGGAGAATGCAATCCAGCCATGGAAGAATGTCAGTAAAGTAATCTAAGACTCTCTTTTGTCTAATATGAACAGGTCCAAGAGATGACCTGAATTGAACTGAAAATATTGAGAACGTTTGCAACATCTGCACGTTCAGATTCAAAGATAGTCTTCTTGAAAGCCATAAGTGTAATGAGAGAGTCCATAGTACTTCCCCTTTAACAGCATGGGCTCACCTCCTATGAATTACCTGGCCAAATGACCAGACCAGATATCGCAAAGTCCAGACAGTAATGCAATTAGCTGCTAAAACGCTAATGTGGGCATCTGAATTAGAGACCTCAGGTCCTCTCACTTGACACGCTAATGCTAATATAGCTAGTGATGCTAATGTTGTTGTTAGTAAACACACAGTGGAGTTCTTTATATCATTAGTCATCAAACTGGGGTGTGGGGACCCCCAAGGGCCCGCAGCACATTGCCAGGGGGTTTGTGAAAAAGTTTGCTACAAAAGCAACAGCTTCTAACAGAACAAATGAATACAAGCCTGTGTGGTTAAATTTGTGTTGCGATTATGAGGGGTCCTTGGAAATTGTTCTGCTTCATGAGGGGTCCCCGGTCCAATAAAGTTTGAGAACCCCCGCTTTATATAACAACAGCAATACTAGGCCTTGTCAGAGACCTCTCTCCACCTTCAGCAATGACACTGCCAACACTTCCAGAGGATTAAATGACTCACAGACAGAGATAATCTGTATATAGTGGTCACTGACCCATGTGGTCCCTAACATAACAGTATTAGCAGGATGACTCACAGTGGAGTGCTCTACCGACTGTTCTTTTGACATACCTTTTAAATGATGAGTATTTAATTTATAACTTGCAATAACAACTTTGGTGCACACAACAGCCCATGATGGGTATGCTCACCTTGACATAGAGTGAGATCTCATAGTCCTGGGAATCTGAGCTGGAGTACTGCTCGTCCTCCTGAGGTACTGGGCTCTCCATAGTCACTGCCTTCTTGGGGGCCTCCTTCTCTATCTCTGTCTCCTTCTTCTTGTCTTTCTCCTTTTCCTTCTCTGCCAGGTTCTGGCTATCCTCCTTTCTCTTCTGTGTCAACCTCCGGATGGTTAATACGGCGATCTCTGGCCCTGGCAACCCATTCTCAAATCTGACCTGCTTATCTCTGAAGGGGATGCTAGTTGTGGTTACAGCAGAAGTCGTGGATGAGGCTGCTACTGGTGCTATCGTAGCTGGTGGTGGCACTGATGTAGGTGTAGCTGGGGGTGTTGTTGGAGTTGGAGCTGCTGTTTCTGCTGCTGCTGTGTCTGGTGCAGTTGTGGTCACGGGTCCTTCGCCCAAGATGCCAGTGTGCTCAGGTTCTTCTGATTTACGTCTGGCACGTACCCATGAGGGCACAGTGTCTTCCTGTGGTATCTCTATCACCCTGCTCCTCCTTCTTGACTCGTCCCTTGCCTTCAGGATGGCTCTCTTCAGCTCTTCTATCTTCTTCCTTCCTTCATCCTCTGGCACCGTGGTGGGCTGCTTGTCAGTGGCCTGTGTCGGCTCTTCCTTCCTCCCCGCGCCTCCCTGTGTGGCTGCCTGCTTGTCTGTCTCAACTCTGATTGGCCGCTCGGTCTCCTTTGTGGTTCCTCCCACCTCTGTTGCTGCCTCCCTCGTTGCAGAAGCAGGCTCATCCCGGGTAACCTCTTTAGGCTCTTCCACCACCTGCTGTCTTCCCTCGAGCAACGCTGGCAAATCCACAGGACTGACCTGCTTGGGCTCCTCTGCATCCATGCCCGCCCCCTCTGCTAAATTATCTGCCTTATCCTCTTCAGTAGTAGTAGTAATAGTAGTAGTAGCCAGTGGCTGCAGCTCTGAGATATCAGTACATACCTCTTCCTCTTTCACATGCTCATCTTTGGTTGCCCTCACAGACTCTTGCCCCTCTACCATCTGCACAGGCACTTCTTCCACTGACTTTATAAACTCTTCCTTTTCTGCACTCTGTATGGGTTTATCCTCAGTTAACTTTACATTGTCCTCATCCATTTCGACTCTTAGCGTTGGTTCGTCCTTGGTTGTTTGCACAGATCCCTCATCCTCTACTGTCTCCACAAGCTCTTTTTCATTCATCTGTACCATAACCTCCTGCTCTATCTCTTCAACCTCTACACCTTCCTCCAGTAAGTGAAGTCCTGTGTTATCAGTCTCTTCTGACTCAGCTTTTCCTTCTGGTTGCTCAATGTCAATATTCTCAGGGAAGATCTCTGGCCCTGGTGGGGACAAGGAGTCTGATTCTGGTGTGGTGGCATCGGGTGCCAGTAGTTCTTGTGCCTCTGGTGTTTCTATGTTAGTTTTCTCTGGCTCTGGTGAGGATGAGGAGACTGGTAGGGGTGTGGTGGTGATGGGTGCCTCTGGTTCTTGTGCATCTCGTGTTCCCAGCTGCTCTATCAGTGCTGGAGCTGTGTCAGCATCAATGTCAGTATCAGTGTCAGGTACCACTGGCTCTTGCACATCTGGTGCTGGAAGTAATACTGGAGTGATTTCAGGCACCTCTGGTTCCTTAGCTTCCTTAGCTTCAGTGTTTTGTGGCAGGACTGTTCCATCTGCCTCTTGGCTCTCCTCCACAACTTCCCCTTTTTCCTCCATGCTTTCAGCTTGAAACGTCTCTGATGTCTCAACACTCATGATGTCAGGCTCATCATTCTCTGACTCTGTTGTAGCTGCCACCCGTTCTGGCTCACAATCATCATTTTGACCACTGGGCCCTGTAGACTCTGGGCCTGTTGTGGTTCCCTCCTCTAATTGGGGGATTACCTCTGTCTCTACTGCTTGTACAACATCAACCTGTGCCTGTACCTCATCACTGGTCAATCCTGTTGGCTGTTTTTCTTCCTCTTGCTGTACTGCCAACTCTTCAACAATGGATGCAGTTGATTGCTCTTGTGGCCCCTTAAGCCCTTCATCCTGCACCGTATTCTGCATTTCTTCTTTAACAACATCTGACTTAACCTGCTCCTCTTCCAGAACTTTTTCTTCATTTTTCTCTATAAACTTAGTATCTGTGCACACAGTACTTGCCTCGCTTGAAGATTCCTGGAGCTCGACCGTCTTGCTCTCCTTTTCTTCCTCCTCTTTGTCTTCATCCGCAGGTGGTTTGGGTTTTTCTTCCACCACTTGTTGCATCGATGTCTCCTCTGTTTCTTTTTCGGGCAACACCTCCTGTGGCTGCAGCTGCTCCAGTTCATCTCTCGTTTCTTGCTCACATAACACATCCTGTGTCTTTTCAGGCGTCGGCTCTGGTTCTTCTATAGACTCTGTCTCTATGGCTGGCTCTGACTGTGATGATGGCTTTGGTTCTGATGCCAAACGGCTGGTTGGGTCTGTGGTATCCTTTTCAGGTGTGCCTGAGGCACTGGACTGCTCTTGATCCTGGTGCTCCCCTTCCTCTACCTCTGCTGGTGCACTCACTTTGTCACCATCTTTCTCTGTTTCGATGTCCCGCTTATCCGACTCTTCCACCCTTTCCTGTGGGCCCATAGCTGCTGGGATCCCATTGATAACGTTTGGATCTCCTCCAGGAATGTCCTCGCCCATCATTCCAATGTCTTCATCTACTTCCTCTGCCAATTCCACCTCCTCTTCTTCTTCCTCATCTTCATCAGTGTTCCGCAGCTTTTCCATTTCCGAAGACGATCCCCCAACCTCGCGGATCAATGCGCCATTCGCTGAAAACTCTGAGTTGGAGTCTGAAGGCGCCGTTTCACTTTTAGCTTGCTCCATGTCAAAGGAGAGGCAAGAGTGCACCAGAATTTAAAAAAAAAAACAAATGCACTGCAAAGCACTGGGAGCTGTGTTTAACAAGAAAGCAGCCAGCACAGCTAAGAGGTGCTTAAAACTCTTGTGGCTGCTGTTCAACTCTTAACTGGTGCCTCACAAGCCAAGAGGTAACTGGTTGTTCTCTCCCTCTCTCTCTCTTTCTGCCTCCCTCATCACACACCCCCACCCCCGTCTTCTCCGGAGGATTATGGTGAATTTTGGACCCTGATCCCCACATGACTTGCCTTGATAAATCCGCTTCGGGGGGAGGAGGCTGCTAGGCCCGGGCTGATTGCTTTAAATATCAAGACACGCCTTCCAGCTCACCTTTTGGCCCCCGGAGTCACCCATTATCACTCTCTTTCCCATCTCTGTGTTTCTGACCTGTTTTTTTTCTATCTATCTATCTATCTGTGTATCATTCATCATTCAACAACTGTTTTAATGGCTGGTAACAGTAACAATCACTCAAGTGTATATATAAATTGATTAACACACTTTCTTGTTTGTTTGCTTTGATTTTGTTAGTTTTGATTTAGTTTTTCCCTACAGCCCCAGGATCAGTGAAAACTGCATCTCCCTGAGGAAACAGGAAATGTACAGGCTTTTTCATAAGACTCTAATAATTGTAATGGTATTTTGATGAGGCCCGACCATTAAATAATGTGTGTTTGTGCAGGCACAGAGATTACTGATCTACCTTGACCTGTCAGTTATTAAATTAATCGTGGGCCAAAGACAAACAAGTTAGTCATAATTTATCATAACTGATATTTCCAACCTAGGATGTTTTCCTCCTTATTCTCTGTGTTGTTGCTTTGTTTGTGTTTGTGTTTCTCGTCTTTTTTTCATATCGCAATGTGCAAAAACAATACACCCTATTATCACAATGTCACACAGGAGAATGACAGAAATAGAGACCTATCTTGAACACAGCGATTCCAAATAAAATATAAGATATGCGATGGTAATATTTGTAATACTGTTGCTGTTAGTTGTTTTTATCAAACGTAATTGTCGAGGTGTGGGGGTGTCGAATCATAATCCAGAGTAAGGGATTTATAGGCCTATTTGAGGCTCATCACTAGTTCAAAATTCAGTTAGCCTACAGTAACAGAATATTAGGTTGAATGACAGTGGTGTGTGTTGAGACAACATTTCGCCGAAAGGGGGCATCATATGGCAACGTAGCGCAGTTCTACGTCTCTGGCCTTTATCGTAGGCTGGATGCTGTAATTCCAGGTGCAATTGCGATACACTAATCTTGAGTGTTTATAGATATTTCAGCAAAACTACTAGATTATATTGTGCATTGACAGCGTTGTGCTTTCACAGGTACTGGCAGAGGAAACCGCGGAAACAGGAATAGCACCAGCTGCTCCGTGTCTGACACCGCCTGTCAAAACAAAAACGTCATCTTCTGGAGGCAACCATACAGTATTGTTGTAGCCTGCCTTATCGCGGGACAAGTATTGTCCCATCAGAAACGGGTTGACCTTATTTAGTCTACTTCGCAGCGACCGGTATGCTGGTGTTTAGCTGCCCCGCGTCAGCAGCTGTCCTGTTGCGTAGAATCGGTGATGGGAACTAACTCCCGGTTGTAATCATTATTTAATCAGCTTGTTTATACGTTCGAAAGCGGGCAGCACCAAGGATTGTTTGTTCGCCAGTAATGCAGCAGTCGGAAAACAGCGCAGGGGAGGCTGCGGTAGAGCTTACCGACCTTCCCAACGCGCTTATCGCATGTAAAGTACTGGAGGATGTCTTCAATGACGACCATTTGAAGGTAAATAAACAGCATATTAAACAGGAATTTTTTTTATATTGATGCTCCCGCTGAATGCATCAGTGGCGATTAGATATTTGTACATCTTTCGCCCACAAACTAGGTTACTTCGGTCCGCATTACAGCATGTCAACTATCATTGTGAGGAGGGGCGTTCTTGAGTGCACAAGACTCGGTCTCTTCAGTGGACCAATTAGAGTGATCGAATGAATGAAATTCTATGGTCTAGGCTGTTCTTCCATTCCCACAAGGATGCCTCGCCTAAGCTAATGTTCTTTTTTACTTCATGCGCAATTAGCAAGCCTGCCGGGTCCCACAGTCCAGCCCCACACACAGGATGTAGCCTGTATCTGTGGTAACTATCCAACATCAGACCTGTTTGCACTCTCCTGGTCTTGCTAGGTGGCACGACGGTGCAGGTCTCACCCTCATTCCAGTGACTTTATGCAATACTCACAAACGCTCAAACATTATCTGTCTCACAAAAGGTAAACACACCGGCACGGAAAATGGCCCTCATTTATTCCGCTCATTCCTATCGTTGGATGGAAAGTGTCCTCATTTCACAAATATGTGGCCCGGTAGGCCTAGGTCTTCAGTGCGCGTGCTGGGCAGGGCGTCGATGACACGGCATGAGTTTTTATTCTAGTAGAGAAACCATGCAACCAATAGCACAACCAAGAGGAACTTCTTTGCCATTCATGTATAGTCCATAGCAGAACAGTACAGTGTAAATAAAATATCCCATATTTGAGAAGTTGTAAGATTGTTGTTTCTATGTGGCCTTGTCATGTCTGGCACAGAGAAGTTCAGCCTGTTTTATGAATGTATTTAAAAGTTCTGACTTAAGGTGGTGGTTCACAAAAATAGTCATACTATACAGGCTTACAGTAATTGGTCCAATAGAAAATGTGTCACTATACTAGTAAGAGACTACACGTCTGTTAATGTTGCTGTGGAAACAAAAGACATTTACATTTACGCATTTAGCCAACACTTTTATCCAAAGCGACTTACATATTTTTCAACTATCAATTATATCAGGGCCAGTCTCCCTTAGAGCAATTTAGGGCTAAGTGCCTTGCTCAAGGGCACAACAGTGGCCGCCAGGATTCGAACCCACAATTTTCCAGGCTTCTTGCATGCTAGCCAGGTTCCTCATGTACACAGTGACAAGAAGAGGGCCAAACAAAACCAACTTAAGTGTTAGTAACACATAACACAAACTGTGTGTGTGTGTATGTGTGTGTGAAAGAGACTTTGTTGCTGTTACGCAAGCTGAATTTCTGGGGTGTTTGTGAGGATCATTCTGTTGTGAGTGAATAACTGATCAACTATCCGCTGACATCATCTAGTTATATTAGGTATATATTACTTATAATAGGTTGCTGGCTGTAGTGGAGAAAACCTGCTTGTTCTTAGACAATAGTAAGTCTGGAGGTTGCTTAAACATAGCAGCTCAGCCTTTGGCAATAGAAGCAAAAGTATTAGGATTTCTTTCCAAATGTGATATGGGATGCATCGATGAGGTGTAAAGTTTCTTCAAATTAAATGTTTCTTTTCATGAACCAAAAAAGGTAAAGAGGTTGATTGCTTTGATACTAATTCTAAGCCTTCTTCCACTGAGTTATTCATCTAGAAAAGACTCAGACTCATCTACCACGCTTGTCATTTTTCGCAGCTTTTTATCTCTGTCTAAAAGATTTGTTCTTTACAGGAGATGTGGCATGCTATATGCTCCACTCATTTTCAGTTTCTCTCTCTCTCTCTCTCTTTCTTTCTTTGTTTCTTTCTCCTTCTGCCCATATTTCAGCACAAGTATATGTTTCCCTTTCAAACCCCCACACGTCTCTCATATCCGCCTCCCACTCACACTACTCATTCATGCTCATGTTTGCTCTTCTAAGTCCAACCGTGTCGAAATACTAGGTGGCGTGCTGTGTGTGTTTCCTGCCTGGCTCCCACCACTCTCCCTGGGGCCTTAATCTCCTCGCCTCACGACGGCCCAGCCATGGAAAAGCAAGTCATGCATGATCCTGTGTACATAACATTCTTCTGAGTAGTCATGCATTTGGCATTTTTTTTCCATCAGCCAAGCTGGCTGGGTTAAGGCACCCAGTGGCTTGCCTCCAAGACAACCCAGCTGGATGCAAGGGTCATGTTACTATAGAATAGGTATGCGCCTGTCTGAATAGAGGAAGTTGTTCATTTATCCCTACTCGGGACCCCTGTTTCTGTTTCAAAAGCTTCCTGCTGATTAACCACACTGCCAAAGCACCCTCAGTGAAAGGGTTTTGGTACACAGAGAATAATAGATCAGCAATGGTCTGTAGAAACCAACACCAAACAAGCATCCAAGAACCTCTATTATAAACAATGTGAACCTCTTCACACAAAACATGTGACACAAGAACCTCCACCTGTAAACAGTGTCAGTTGCTCTAACAGGGGCTGTGAATTAATAGCTCTTGTAGGGGATAATGAAGCTTTTAAATGGGCATTTGGCACCTGACCTGATACCTCTAATACCTGGTTTTACCTAGTATTACCCATGTGATGTCATGCCTGAGGCATGATCACAAAGACAGCAAGATTGGATTGTGAGGGTTTAATAGGAGATTGAATGTGATTTCACAAGCATGGCTGAGATTCCAGAATACAATAGACAAGACATGCATGCAACAAAGCAGAACATTGCTTTGTGACTAGGGTGCTTCTGCTAAGAGGTTTTGTCATTACAGACACTTTCCCAAACTATATCATCATAGCAATAATAGGCATAACTTTTCCCAACTTACAGAAATGCTAAAGCATGTGTTTGACCTCAGGGTGTATGAGAGATATGCAGAGGTGGTTTCACATGACTATGTGTCCATGTGTCATTGATTGGAATGACATGACAAAGTGATGTCATATTGATTGATATCATACCATCAGGAAAATGATCTGAGGCAATGGAGAAAGGCTCACACACTGGTCAGTGTACCAATGAATGAATGCACGGTAGTCACAAAGGCAGTACAGACGATTACTTGGGAGAGCTGGCAGTGGGATCTTATCTGTGTAATCTGCACTCTGAGAAACGAAGATGGTCAAATGAATGCAGCGTGGGGAGGTGGCCATTTATTGCCATTCTCGAGTAACTCTACACCCAAGGCCTGGTTACCAAACGGAAAATATTACCAGCGTCAGTAGCTCTGTGACTCAAAAAGAAACCTGCTCTGCAAAGCACCCCTGAACAGGATGTGTGTGTGTGTGCATGCCTGTGCGTGTGTGTGTGTGTGTGTGTGTATTCTGTTTCTGTTTTGTAGTGTCTGTTTGTATGTCACAATTTTAAGGGAGATGGAAATTGAGAGAGTTCATTACAAGATTGTGAACAATGTTGACAAATTATATGAATAGGTGTGTGTACAGCGTGTATGTGTGTGTGTGTGTGTTTGTATCTGTCAATACCTGTGTGTAGACAGATAGATAGATACATAGATAGATGGATTGATACTGTTTATCCAGAAGAAAATTAAAGACCATTTCAAAGTCCTAAAATATCAAAATGTGACCCAAAGGGCTTTTGTTCCCTGCGCTGCCATGATAGCCTGTTGAGAATCATGCACAGTCACAACCAGGGCCAAACATGTCTCTCTATGCACAGATGGGTAACTGTGGCTCAGCCTCAGTCCACGCTGTACTTCAGGAGAAACTGTGTGTGTGTGTGTGTGTGTCTGCTAGGTTAGCACTGTTATGTAATTTAGACGTTCAGCAACGGTGTGTGTGTCCTCTGCTGGTAGGCTTGTTAGTGCCAGTGTAGCAGCTTACCCTTGAGAATCTAAAGGCAATTTATTTGTCTTTGGCAATCAGTCTTTTTTGGTTTTAATGTAGGGTTAGGGTTAGGGTTAGTGAATGTAACTTGCAGATTACCAGGGATAAATCCCTGCAGATAATACAACAGGCTTTTGTAATGAAATTGTTAAACCCCAAAGTTAATGTATGTAATGTGGGCTGCGTGCATCATGTGTACATACAGTCTGTGTGTGTGTTTGTGTGTGTATTTGTGTGTGTATGTGTGTGTCTGTGCATAAGTATGAATATCTTCTGTGTGTCTGTGTGTGTGTGTGTGTAGTGTTGGGAGGTTAAATATCTGCAGAGCTGTCGCGCCTGTCTTCCTGTCCTCCTCTCCTTTGTCCAGTGTGTTTTGCATAACACACCTGTGTTTTCCTCCTCCTGCATTTTTCCACCTCTTTATTTTGGTTTCATATTTCCATTGTTTCCATCCTCTCATCCTTGGGGGGAAAGGGCAGGTGAACGGGGAGGGCCCATTAGCACTGGAACTGTCCTCAGAGACACACACTCATATTGATCACACACACACACACACACACACACACACACACACACACACACACACGCACACACACACACATTCACACACACATTCACACACACACATAGAGGCACAGAGAAATCAGTCTAATGTGTCTCTCTCTCTCTCTGTCTCACCTCTTCATGCACTACAAACACTGAAAGAGAAAGAAGGCAGGTGTGTGTGCAACTTTGTGTGTGTGTCTGTTTGTGTGTATGTGTGTGTGTGTGTGTGTGTGTGTGTGTGTCTTGTGTGTGTGCTTGTTGAAGCAGCTTATCAGTGCTCTGCTTTGTCAGTGTCCTACCGAGAACTCTGTGGTGTCAGTGGTAGAAGGTGGACCTTGCACGTCATCGCCTGACAAAAATACACCTGAGCGCACCGCTCGCAATCTATTCATACATTACACAGTCGCTCCGCAACCACCCAATGGGACCATGAGGGGGAAAGAAAGAAAGAAAGAAAGAATTGAGAATAAGATAGAGCAGAATAGAATAGACTTTATTATCAAATATGAACATTTGTCTCGAGTAAAATAGACTCTATATGCAATATATGCAGTATAGTTAGATACAGTATAGATATAGTATAGACTTCATTAAAATACAATGTATCGATTGAAGAAGAAAAACGAAAATGGGTTGAGGGATGTGATGATATTTCTGAGAAAAGGTAAAGGCTACCTTTTAAAACGATCTGGGTCATAAATTATGAGCCAGTTCAACACAGCTTGTGTCAGTGAGTGGGAAACAGTGGTCAGAGGAAGAGAATGCAAGAGCAAAGACCAGGAACAGGACAGAGAACATAGCAAAGAAAACATAGCAAAGAACGGGAGCAGGATAGAGAGAGAGAGAGCAGGATAATGTGTGTGAGGGAGAGAGGGAGGGTGTGGGATTAACAGGTGGACAGCCAGGCTTTCAGTGGGTGATGTCATTAGTTTCCAGTCCCTTTGCTTTCTGTGCGACCCAGGGATTAGTCAGCTAGAGAGAGGGAAAGGGGGAAGGGAGAGGGAGGGAGAGCAACGCAAGAGTTGGAAGTTAGAAAGACACACCTCTTATGCCCTGAGAGTGTATGAGTGAGTGTGTGTTTGTGTGTGTGTGTGAGAGAGAGAGAGAGAGAGAGAAAGAGAGATCGAGAAAAGAGTGAAGGGGGCGGTACTGGCCTCTCTCTGTCCTCATATATGTTGCATGGCAAACATAGAGCCTCTCTAACTGACAGACAGAACAATCGTTCAAGAGAGAACAGTGCGTGTATGTGTGTTTCTGTGTGTGCGTGTGTCTGTCTGACGCCTACCAGGAGGTGAAACACACCTGCTTGTGTTCCTTGGGCTTGGTTTCATGACTTGACTTGGTAGGCGACACAAACTGGATCTCTGCAGGCAAAAGGGGAAAACGTTTTTTATTACTGCTGGATTGGCGTCTCAGTGTTAATTCTCTCTCTGCTATGCACATGGAGTAAAGAAAAAAGGATCTATTTTTTCTTTTACTTTTGTCTGTTTGTTAATTAAGCCAACTCCTCAGCTTTGATTTCATTGGTCGTTGCCATCCAATTTTTTTTTCCGCCATCATGCATTTGAAAATGACAAAGTGTAACCGGTTCTGCCTGGTAACAGCCCTAGTGGATCAGGATGTGTTCTGCCGGCCTGATGTTCAGGTAAGGGTCAGTTGGTGACTGTGGTAATTGTCCACTTTGCGCAGCTTTTATGATTGAATCAGGACTTTGTCATCACTGAGCAGTTTGCGCATACTGGCAATACAACCACCGCCTCTGTACTTGAGATTACAGATCTAAAGTATGGTAAATGTGTCTAGTATTTGGGAAGATTGGTTTGTGATTGCTGCAAATTGTTTGTATAACCAACACTCAGGGATGTTGGGTTGTGACATTTACCAGCATTTTCCAGGTCAACCGGCCTGTATGGCTCTCAAAGGTGTACAGATTCAATGATATTCACAGATTGCTTGTTTCAGTTTTAAAATCTTCCCCAAATGTTTGTGTGTGTGTGTGTGTGTGTGTGTGTGTCTCCAGGCTCGGTTTGAAGCCCTATTCCTGGCCTTTGACGCTGGCACTACGTTCCAGTTCTTCAAGAGTTTCCGGCGTGTGCGTATCAACTTCACAGATGCCCTTGCTGCAGCCGAGGCTCGCGAGAAACTGCACAAAAGTGACTTCAACGGCAAAGAGATGCGCCTGTACTTCGCTCAGGTGGGTACTCTTACAAGAATGTGATACACCCATACACACAGAGACAGATTATGTGGGAACTAGTTACATAAACAACAGGGCCTAAATCTCCGTAGCAGATGCACATCAGACACTTCCAGCTGGCTTTGCTCTTAAAAATAACGTTTTGTCCTTTTTTTCTTGAAACGCCACAGACACACCTGATGGGTGCTGGCCTTTATATTCTTATGAGAAAAACTTTACATTTTAAAGCTCATTTACCTTAAGTCTTGCGCTTCATGGAATCATTAGTTCTCTTGGTTGATATGATTTATGTGGTTTTCAATGTGGTTTTCTCTCTTCTGTCATCTTGTGTGTAAGGCTTCAACTACATTTTATTTCCATTGAGACATCTGTTCTTTTTGTTGTCCTTATTTCACCACTATTAACTACTACTTTAATACCTGTGGGTGTAGTGGAGCAGTGGTTACATTGCCTGCCTGACAACCGATTCCTGGGCCTCACCTTGTGAGTCATGTCGCTTTAGATAAAAGCCACTGCTAACTTTACTTTTACTTTAGTTTACTTCTCCAACTCTTTCTCCCTTGGCTTTCCATGTACATAATTGCCTCGCTTGACATGTATTCAGAACCAGTGTAATGTTATACTGTACATCTCTCTCAGTCCATCATTTGTACGATTTTATATATTTCTGTCTCTCTCTATCCTCTGTGTGTGCGTGTGTAGTCAGTGCACATTGGTAGCCCCAGTCTGCAGCCCCCCAAGCCAGAGAAGCAGTTTCTCATTTCCCCTCCGGCATCCCCTCCGGTTGGCTGGCAGCAGACCCCTGACGCCCAGCCGCTCATCAATTACGACCTGCTGTGTGCCGTCTCCAAACTGGGACCAGGTATATCCGTGCACTCACAGATAGACAGAGACTGACGTCCATATCTTCTGAATGCACCCCTCTGTGTATGTTAAACCTCTCTTTGACAGACACACTTTTGACAGGCTGATCCACTCATACAACTCACAAGATGGGGAACTTTGCACATACACTCATAATTCTCTCTCTCTTACACACACACACACGCACAAGCACATACAATTCACACTAGTTACATGTAAACTAATAAGGTTTGGCACCTATCTTAAAGACGCACACACACACACACACACACACACACACACACACACTTCTTATGCTCCTCTCCCATTCTCCCCCATGTGCTAAAGGGGAACAATACGAGCTTCACACCGGAACCCCCACCACACCCAGTGTGATCGTCCACGTGTGTGAGACCGAGGAGGACAGCTCTGAGGGTGAGGGAGAAGCCGACGGTGGCGAAGGGAGCAAGCGCCCACGCCCCAAGATCATTCAGACCCGCCGCCCGGACTACGCCCCTGCCGTCACGCAGTGAGCCACAACTGACAGGGGTCCAGAAGTTTTTGAAGCCTGAGTTGGCAGTGTCAGCCGTCACGAAGCTGTGGCCTCTCTTTTTGTCATCCCAAGCACCAGGGGGTGCTGAAGGGGGGGGACAAGAGCATGCCCCCCCGCCTACATACACATCACAGCCAGAGATGCCAGCAGCACCTCCTCATCTGATAACATGCTCCCCCCACACCCTCCTCTCCACTTTCTAACCCCTCTCCTCATGCCCCATCTCCTTCTAGCATACGCTGAGGACTGGAGATCCGTTGCATCTGGTCATGTTCATACACTTTGTAAATGTATGGTTTTGTTTGTTCTTTTTTAAAGCACATCAGATGTTGTATCTCTTTTGTTGTCTTTGCTGTGTGTGTGTGTGTGTGTGTGATCCAGGACAACTGTGAGTGGGAGGAAGAGGGACTGTATTTGCTGTTTTATCTGGGGCTCAATGCCTCCGTCTCTTGTATCCAGCCTTGTCTTCAGACAGGTGTATGACCAGTTGTGTTAACCGCTGTAAAAAAAAACAAAAAAAACAAAACTGTGTCCTTGTGTTCAGTGGATGATTGTCTATTGCATTGTATAGCCTCTCAAGGTTATGGGAGAGGTTTTATTTTCTGTATTTGCCACTATGATCTTTGTGTCGTCAGTAACGTAAAACAAATGAACAAGCAAGCAAACAAACAACAAAAAAAAAGGTTTATCATCTCTGACTCAAATGTAGCTCTGTGTTGTTGTCTCCAAAAAGGGTCTGAACACTTCTGTCCTGTCAAGATTATTGCAGATGTGTGTGAGTCTAAAAGCATGGTGCACTTTAAGAGGGAAGCCTTAACCTATACTACGCTAGTTAGACAACTGAAAATAGCTATACATGCGCACAATTAGGTAGAAGATGAATAGGTGATTGATTCATCTAGACTTGTCATACCAAAACCTGGCTGGAGTACAGTAGTATACCTGACGGTGTTGAGTTCATTTACACAAGCGGGTTCATTTTGCATAAGTGGTAAGAACAGCATCATGTAGCTCTTTTTGATGTGCTAGGAAATTCATTTTCAGTAAAGATTTCTTGCTTGTAAGCACTGGGTTTCAAGTTAAATAAAATGATCTGTACCAAAGAATGTTTTTATGGGTGATTTTTTTTTCTTTTATTGGGTGTTAAGAGAACAAAACCAATACCTTCAGCCCATATTACAGCTAAGAATGTCATGGTTTTACACCTGCAAGCATCAAATGTTTAGTTCAATCTTTTTTAGAGATTACATTTTATCATTGTAAATGAATAGTGTTGATGTTAGTTTGGTTATGTTTCGATGAATATGATAAAACACACTATATGGCATTGTAACATGTTTTTAAATCATTGTTCTTAATTTTCATTGTGCCACAAGGAGAACAGACATTACTCTGATTCTTCTCCTTTTCTCTATAAAGCCAGTAATCTAAATAAACACACAGCTGGTACAGTAAAGCCTTAAATGTTCAAGCTTTGGCACATCACTATTTTGGCCATCATAGCCTACTTTATTCTAAAATGGAGACCATAATAGCCTAATTTGATCAAAAAAGGAAGAGTATAATCTTATATATAGCCTAACCTTCTTTGTCCCCAAAAGGATGAATTGGGTTGAAATTGTTGCTACATTATACCATAGGTACCCATCACTGGAGCAGGAGGCTATAAGCTCTCTTCTATGTTTTGCTGTTTACTGTCTATTTCTTTTGATAATAGACTGGAACTGCTTACAAATGAATGTGCCGCCAACCCCCCTCCACTAAATCATTTTGATTTAGAACTACACTCTGTGCTTTCTCCTTTCATTACTTTACCAATGTTGGTGGTCATGAGATGTTTAGTACTACCAAAGAATTTGAAATGCCTACATGGGTCATCAGTCTTCAGTGCTGTCTCACTGCTGTCTCCATCATCAGCATGCCCTCTGGTAAGAGGGAAGTAGTAGAGCCACCCTGATAACAGGTACCGATAATCCATGTAATCCCTATTAACCATCTGATTGATCTGCAGGTGGCCAAACTGGCCTCTCTAACCAACAAATTCAAAGCAACACTGACACCTTGTGGTGGATGTCTGTTACTGACAGCATTGAAACAATTCAGGCCATCACAATCGTAAGCCATCACCATTAGCCATCATCCACCTAAATGATAAATTCAATATGTTGTGTGCTCTAGTGCATATAGTTAACCGAGTTATAAAAGAATAATTATGATGAATTGTGTTGATGTAGTAGGCCATCGTCATTTTAAAACTATGTTAGTTCAACTGACCAGTGATGGTTTGAAATCATAATCTATTTGAAGTAGCCTACATCATTGGACTCCTGGGGTCCCCATCGATAAAAGGGATCTTTAATGATACACTCAGTAGTACTATGCTAATATATAACAGAACTGAACAACATGTTAACTAGTTAATGGAACATCAAAGAGCAACAACCCCACCAGTAGAAAAGAAAGAGCGATTTATTTACAAATGTGAAAAATAAATAAACCATTATCATGTGTAAAAAAAAAAACTGTCTGTCCTCTGTGCTGACACTCTGTACTTTCCAGGAACACAGAATAGTTGGCACAATGGTATCAGATTGGCTGTTGCCAGGGCAACATCTCCAACCATCTGATCAGTCAGTTAGACCTCTGTCCTGTGCTGAAGGGTGGACCATCTATCTTCATGGCTAAGGCAGGTATCTGTAAAAAGGGAAAGATTAACAATATAACTCATAGGACCCTAATTTAAATGCCAGGCAAAGTTTAAAGTCTGTCCACAAAGTTCTAATGCCTGAGCTACAGTCATCACAGAGCACATGTGAGCACTGTGCTGACTTCTCAATGTGTGCAATTAAGATACTGGTTCTAGTGTTGAATTTGCAAACAGATAAAACAGTATAAATAGTTGAAATAGTGCATGTTAAGCATCTCACACATACATTTGACCACTAGACAACTCGCAATAAAGAAAGTCGATAAAGAAGCGAATAAACTGGAAAAATACAACAACCCAATTCCAAACCCTGTTCATCAAAAGAAAAGGATACAGGTACACCTTAGTACACCAGTCAGAGTGACACATGACATGTAGGGCTGGGCAATTATTGCTATTATTATTTATTCTGTGAACTTTTTCTTTAGAATCGGTGCATTTCACTGTGGGCGTTCATGTACTGTTCCTTGAAAGTTCACCGCTGCCTGTGCTGACAAACAATTCTGTCCCGTCCTGTCAATAAAATGCAATTTTGATTTGAGGTGTTATTGCCCAGCCCCAACTGTAATAAAAACCCTAGATAATATATCATATTTTCTGCCAATTTTCACCCAGCCCTATCATAATGCCCCTCAAAAGAGATAGAAAAAACACATTTACCTCTAGCCAGTCGACTTGTGTCAATCATCCTTCTTGTTGTCAATGAGTTCTTGAGTCTGTTGTGCTAGTTTGCGCTTTTCCTCCATTTTCTTCTTCAAGGCCGCCTCAATTCTTTTCTGCTGGTAAATCTTTGCTGCAGCAAAGGCCAGACACAGCAGTATTGTTTTAGCTGCTAGTATGTAAAAGAGCAGTGGTACATTCTCCAAAGCCTGCAAAACGGAGAACAGAAGGGCAGTTAGCATTAAATAATGACATTTCGCTGTTTGTTGAGGCTAAAGCAAATTGTGAGTGAAATTACAGTAAGCTCAGTCTGTAGGCCTATAGGCTACTTGTGGGTCATGTCTTGCTTATTGCTGTGCGTAATAAGCCACTGAAGGCTAATGTTATGCTGTAAAAAAGACATTTCAATGTTTTCAATTCCTTGGCGTTTGTCATTTTGGGTACTAGCTAGGCCTAACTACCCCCACGAGCACCCTCTCAAGAAGTGTCTAGAACAGCTGAAAGAAAAGTGGGGGGTCTGTAACACCAGCGGCGGATACACTTCTGTCACCTCTGTCAACGTCACTCATGGACACGCGAATTTAGCGACATGTGGCTTGTAGTTCGCAAAAACGATAACGTTAGGCTATATCGTCATTAAATACAGCAGACTGTCACCACTTCACTTACAATTCTGCAGCCGATATATCGTTAAGAGATTGAACCTGTAAGAGACTTAAGAACCCAACAGGAACGATTGAAGAACCCATAAAGGGCAGTTGTGGCTATTGGCGATCACTATACGAACTTAGTCAGTTTCTCCAACACATTATTAGTTACATTTCGAGGTAACTTTCACTTCATTCAGTGTATAGCCTAAAATCAACTTTTAATGCTGCACAGAGCCTAGCCTAGGCTACACATCACAGTGAAGCATTTCGTGTAAAAGACACAACTATCTTAAAAAGTTCTTTTTAGAATTGAAGAGTTTAACCAAATGTTTACGTACCCTCCAGTTCACCATTGTGTGTCGTATTGTTTGTATTGTAGCTGCCACAATTAACTATGACCTGCACGATTTCAATGTGGATTGCAGGGACTGTTTGTTTTAATATAACGTAAAGCAATGGCGACTGGGGCGTAAGCAATGTTGTATCTGACCAATAGCGGGGGGCGAATGCTCCATGCTGAATGTAGGAACCAATGACTGTACATAGAGTCATTACACATTGTACATTACAACCTTTGGCAGGAACCAATAGCGAAGTCCAATAGTCTACGCCTTTAAGGACTATTCCTGAATCTGAAACCCTGGGTTTCCAAGGCCTTGGAAGGACCCGGATTTTGCTGGTAGATTCGGTGCTGACTGAATGTGATGTTATCTGAAAATAGCACTCTTGTGTATGTGTATGTATGTATATTTAAACACATATACTTACACACATACACACATACACATACATTCTTTTGATCCCGAAAGTTGGTCTTTGCATTTATCCAAATTGTGAATTTGTGAAACACACACAGCACACAATGAAGTGAAGCACACGAACCCAGAGCAGAGGGCTGTCTGCTACAGTGGCATCTGGGGAGCAAGATCTATACAAGATGTAAATGTGTAGGCCTATTTTACTTGTCACAAGGCATTTTAGAAATACACCGTAGATTGAATCATTAAATTATCGGTTCTACTTTTGATAGGATACCCAGTCTACCATCTACAGCATTATTTTGGGAGGTAATTTTAAGATACATTTTAAGATCAGATGCAGAAAATCTCTCAAATCTGAAAAAATAAAGACGTGCTATCTCAAAATAATGAGATGGTATCCATAACTGCACAAGTTCTCATCTCACAGCCTGCAACTCCTTGGCATTGACTCCTAGATCTGATAACCACTTTAGTACCGCACACAACTACCAGGAGTCCAATGCCACCCCAAACAAAACCATAACATTACCCTCTGTTGCATTCCTGTACATGAGAGGATGAATTCCACTTACAAAAAATTAATTAAAAACTATAAATTAAAAGGTAAAAACAGCTAACATTCCTAATTTTGAGCCCTCATTTCTTAGAGAAAACATATTAGCCAGGCCAGTCACAAACCTGGGTGGAATAAACTCCATTCCATAAAACATTCCATTCCATGTGCTGAGCTCAACACACTGCTAAAGGACTAGGAGGAAAAGACCAAGGCTAAACTTTTTAATTTCAATGATTTTCCTAACCTGAACTGCATACCAAGATAGATTTTGTGCTCTATGTGTTATGTTTATGTAATTTGTTGAATGCAAACTGAATAGAAAAGGCTAGTCTAACCCTAATGTTTTCCTTTGAAAAGAAGCAATAAAATGCATTAAGTTCAAAATTGATTATTTTATTCAAACTTGGCTTGCCAATTATGCCAAATTTCCATTAGTACGTACAATTTCACACCATGGTAAAAAAAAAAAAAAGTTAATTTTTATACTTAAAGCCTTGTTTTCTGATCATTGATGAATGTCTGTGCCGAGATTTTTCATTTTTTGCCAGTAGCACCGCCCACCTACAGAATGGCTACATAGGTGCACAGCTGCAGTCTTTCCTAAAATGCATTAAACTTTCATTTGTAAAAACATGGCACTCATCAAGTGGTCTGCATATCAGTGAACATTACTGACCACTTGAAAAAAGACTGCAAGCTGTGCACCTATGCAGCTATTCTGTAGGTGGGGGATTCGTCAAAATTTAATTTTAACCTTTGTAGTTCATCATAAATGATCAGAAAACAAGGCTTTAAGTGTAAAAACAACAAACTTGTCCTTTAAATCAACAGTGTAATAAATGCCAAATGAACCGATGTTCCAGAGATGTGAAGAATCAGACTGAGATCACGCATTTGACCCCTTTTACGCTCCACAGGGAAGACAAGACTTTAGATGAACAGGGCCATTTTATCAAGTTTAAGTGCTGCTACAAAAGATAAACATTAGAATAGACTAGTCACTAGAATAGTCACTATTTAGAAGGTCCATCTGTGTCGTCTTTTCCTCAACAGTGATCGGTCCAAGTTTCACCAACCTCCCATTTACTTCTACAAGAACAGAAAATATGGCAAGACTAAAATGTGAGCAACAAAGAATTAAAAAGATCATAGATGCTCTCAGAGCCATGAGAACTTGCCTTCGGCAGATCTTGCATTCCTGATGGGGCATTGCTCTGCATTACAGCAGCTACACACTTCATCGTTCCCATCAGCACTGGTCCACCTAAGAACAGGAAATTGATTAACACACACTTATGAAAAATTTTAGATAATTATAAACACATGCATATATGTATATAAGGATATGGGAGTGCACTGCATGCAAAATACATTTACCACTCTACCATACCACACCACACAAGCACAAACCAGAGACCCACCAATTATTTTCCATGCTGTAGTGGCAGGCTTTGTTGCCACTCTTTGAGGTACCATCAGCTGAAACTGCTCTCAAAGTGCAAGTTATGTAGAACTGTGGATAATTAAAAGACGACGATGATGATGATGATAATAATAATACATATAGTATGCTACAGTTTTGCTATTGATCATTGTGCCTCAAGGTGCTTGAATGTGATTTTAGAGTCAAGAAGTTGTGCACCAGGTATTCTTTTAAACAGTAACTGGCTCAAGTTACTTACCGAATCATGGGTTTCATCTGCAAACCTGAAAGCCTCAATTTGCATTTGTAGTTTTTCATTCTGTGTCCTGGGCATGAACTTGGAGCGGGATGCCATCAGTTTGGAGTCAGACAGACACCTGGGAAGAAGCGAAAAAGCAGCTCACCACCTTGGCCAATTTGTGACTCATAATAAACCAGCAAACAGTTCCAATGTTAGGATAACAGTTCCCAGGCATCAGGGGAGTGTACATTTTTCGTACCCCTGCTTTTCAATGAGTACATAGCTTGTACTGGAGTGGATATCTGGTTCAACTGCTGCCACACAGTCTTCTACAAAAATGCGCAAAGGCGCATGATTCTCCACCCCGACCGAGGCCTCAATGTTCATCATATCCTCTAGGAAGTATTTTGAAGACTGCCTTTCATAACGCCAATCATCTGAAGTAGAGAAACAAAGGAAATAAATAAATAAATAATAGGTGAAGAAAAAATACGTGAATGACCTATGGACGAAATAAATAAATAAAGCTAACCAGTCATTAGCCTGAGAGAGAAGTCCAAAATCTGCTGAGACAGCTGAGATGAATGGTAAGTCGCCCGTGCAGGCCTTAAAGCATCACCACTCACATTGAGGAACCTTTAGAAGTACAGTGAGTACAGGATAAATCAGGGCTTCAGACCCGACATGATTTTTACTTCCACCAAGGAGGTTAGGTTTACAACAGTGTTTGTCTGTCTGTCTGCATGTCTGTTTTTATACAAAATAACATGAAAAAACTGCACGGATTTGGATGACATTTTCAGACAATGCGAGTATTAGGACAATTTAACTATTGTTAATTATTACATTTTGGCGGTGATCTGAAACACGGCTTCGAGTTTATATTATGTCAGTGACTCCATGTTGTCTTGGTGGAGGACTGCGCTCTCCGAGTGCTTTTCTAGTTTGGTATATCCATTTAAAAGTCTAAACTGCAAGAGAAAAAACTAATTCTACACATTGAATCCATTTTGCAGATCAGGTACATGATTAGTCTGGATGCTCTGGTATGCTTACCTTGCATAGTGGCACTCTATACTGACGGTCACGTCGTTGTTCTTCACAATACGGCTATTTCCAATTGGGCGAGGAGTGTAAGTTAGGGAGAAGGTATACACCACCGTATCCTCAAACATCTCCACCAGGACAGAGAAGAAGAAGAATTGTCAGTTTAGACATTTAAGTCATTTATGAGTGAAGAAAGCTAATCCCTGCAGATACCTGTACAGTGGCACCACACTCATGCAGTGGCATTTCAAACAATAGCTCCTGCTGGGATTTGACAAAACCTGTTGGAGCACAGCCACCCAGGGTAATGTCTGCTGGATCAATTAGATGTCCAGTGCCCAGAAAGTCCATCTTCACGTTCAACTTGAGTAGCTTCTCTCCACAGACAGCATAAACTGACTCTGAAGTCACAGGTTGCTGGAGTTCAGTCCTCTGGTCCCTCGGATAACTTTTCACAGCAGTTACCTGTGACCCTTGGAAAGTCTGTGCTGGAGGGTGCAACCAGTGCTGCCTGGGAACGCTCAACTCGGGGGACTGTGATTTCTGCTGATGTTGCAGCCCTGTAACAAACTGATGAGGATGGCTCGTGTGTGCCTTCATACTAGGACTCTGTAAATCTGGCCATCTTTTGTAGGGGTTTTCTCCAGAGGACTGTGGTCTTTGTGTAGTCGTGGCTATAGGATGTTGCGAAAAGTACTCACTAAGTTGGCTGCTCAATGCTCCAAGAAAGGAAGTCAGTCGGCTCTGAGGCACCAGCCCACCAGGATTATGAACAAGAGGATCACTCGTCAGATGATTTGCTTGGGTCTGGAAGGGGTGTGAGCCATAAGACTGTGGATTTTGTGTTGTTGTAGGTCGTTTTGGAGAGGACTCCCCACCCTGGTTTCTCCACACACCAGCAAAGCTTGTCAGTGGTCTCTGAGGTTGCACTCCTGGGCGATGAACAAGGGGAACACTTATCCAACGAGTCAACGGTCTCCTTAAAGGGTTTGCCTCAGAAGATGGTGTTTCTTGAGCAGACTGGTTCCTCCATGGGTTGGTCCATGCACCAGTGAAGCTAGTCAGTTGTCTCTGTGGTACCTGCACACCTGAGCTTTGTACTAGAGGATCATTTATCTGACTGGTTTGTAGACTCCTGGAAGATTCTACATCAGTGGACTGTGGCATTTGTGCAGCTGTTGGGTGCTGTGGGGATGACTCCCCATGCTTGTTATTCCATGCACCAATGAAGCTAGTTAGTTGTCTCTGGGGTACCTGCACACCTGTGCTGTGGACTAGAGGATCATTTATCTGACTAGACTGTATGCTCCGGAAAGGCTCTGAAGACTGTGGCTTTTGTGAAGATGACTCACCAGACTGGTTTCCCCAGACACCAAAGAAGTTAGTCAGTCGTGACTGAGGTACTTGCACTCCTGGGCTATGAACAAGAGGATAATCCATCTGAGGACCCTGTGGTATTTGGGGAGTCCTTGCTACAGAGGGTTTTTCATTCAGGTGCTCTTCAGCTACAAAATCTTGTGCATCTCGATGTGACTGCCCCTGTTGGCCATTCCACTCAAACAAGAGATCTTTCTCAAGGGATGCATGTGCTGATGGGTTTTGATCAATCTCATCATTCATCTCACTTCCTAACTCTGTAATGATAGACAACTGGAAAGACAAAGAAATGCTACAAGCATATATAAACATATGGAACAACTGGACTTGCCATTGTGCCCCCATCACTCAAATTTACAAAGACTAAAATCCCAGCCACAGCTCTGAGGCTTCAAGGTTCATTTATAACCCTGGGAGGCAAAGAACTTTCATGTGATACAGGTGTGTTGCATCAAAGAAGACTTAGAACCAGGTGGAGAGTGTAGAGACTACTTAGCACCTGACTAAATAATGCTTGTCTCAGGTAAATATTTTGTTGATGTTTTTTGTATACAGCTATTTAAGCTATGCACAGCTAAGTGAGGGGGGACACTAGAATCAAGTCAAATAATAAATTGCATGCTTGTGCCCTACCTCCCACATAGTATCCACAAGAATACATGAAAACTTTCCATTCTATAGGTCATTTTTCAGCACATTAACCAGCATCATTAAAGGGTTGCTGCCTTCATCCAGTAGCCACTCTAGCACCACCTAGTGCTTTGCTCAATATCACATTTCTCTACAGCACAACCAGTGATCCCTTAGCTTAGGTTTCCTTTGACAACAGAAGGCTCTGGCATGCCGAATATTTTCAAAGTTTACAGAAAGTATCTGCTCACGAGGAAGGAACGTATGCAAATTGAGGGATTCCAGATGCTTTGCACAAAGCAAAACGTGTGTTAAAAGTGTTGGGTGCACCAGGCTATTCATCCAGGCCAAGTCAGATCAACCTATGTAAATGCAGTCAAAAGTTTAATCTTTATTTATGTAATGGGACTATCAGCATTTTTTTGCCAGAATCTATGTAGTCAGTTACATTTTGTAAATACCAAGGGGGTTGCCGAGTTGGGCACGTGCACATTTGTTCCATTATGTCTGGTCTGTGAGCATCACACCCTATGACCTTCCAGTATTACAAATGCAAGACAATCAGAAAGCAGCATTTGTGTACCATCAGAAATAGCAATACATCTTCAGAGCATGTGAACTCAAACAAGTGCACAAGTCTCAATTTAAGATCTGAAATGTTTCTCAGACAAATAAGAACCTACAAGAAGCATTTTCCCCTCCTCTGGGAGAGGATAGAAAGACATGAATTTCCAACGGGATAAAAGTACTTACCGTCAGTGAATTGAATTAGTATTTATTTGTATTTTATTCACATCATTTCATGATGACGCTCAAGTGCGTAAACAGAATGTTTAGACTGAAGTCAACATGTTCACCAAATCTTTGCAGTCATTTTGTACATCCATAGAAAGTGTGTAAAATTCCTCATTAAGACCGCATCACCATATATGAATGCGCAACATTCATTTTTTGCAAGATTTGCAAACTTGGAAAGGAGCTTACAACAAGCAGATAACTATAGCTGGTTTGAAAGTCTTAAGCATGCTGCCTTCAAGCATTTCAAATTCCCCAATGAAAGAAAACCAGTAGCAATGGTTGTGATGGAGATAAATAAGTCAAGGACAAGGTTGGGGATGAATTGTTCCTCCCAGTTATTCATCATTAAAAAACTTTAGGGGGAAAAAAAGCACCTCAAAACAAGACTTCTGCCAGATGAATGTGCAACACACAGAGTGAGATCCCAGTTGAATTGAAAACACACTTTAATATACACTCATGACATGACAAATTATAATTCCATTCAATAATGCAACTGAAATCACAGGAAATTCAGAAGCTCCAGACTTTTGCCTGGACTCTTCTTCTGAACACTGATAGGTCCTAAAACTACAATCCTCTTCTTAAAACCTGGAATGGTTACAGATTTTAAAAACATTTTAGATGAGAAACATCTTTTCAGTACATGTGACTTGCTCAACATGGATCACATTTAGGATTTACCATTAAGGCTTCTTGCTCTTCTCTGTGGACATGTTTCTTCATCACAGCAACGACAGATCTCATCATTCCCACTAGCATTGACCCACCTGTAAAAGCAACAGTATTGTTAAGACACAGAGATTGACAGAGAGCCCCAACCAATCCAAAACTTACCTGTTCTTTTCCTTGGAGAAATAACAAGCTTTATGTGTAGTGATGTCTAGTACTGCCACAAGGGTGCACGTTATGTACAACTGAACAGAAACGAAAAGGTTAGTTACAAATAGTTTAGAATCATATTTATAAATGGGGGACATCTAGGCCTGAATGTCTATTATAAAAAAAAATTTCAAGACAAGCAATGGTTCTACACATCCCGTGCATTATTAATTTAGCCAGCATTTCTAGTTTGCTTTGAATTGCCATACAGTAATGCCACATTGCATTAAGAAAATAAATAAATAAAAATTGAAGGAAGTAACAAGTCATGCTAACCGAACTCTGGCTGGCACCAGCAAACATGAAAGTCTCCAGCTGAAATCGCAGCGTTCCATCCTGTGTGGTTGGCATAAAGCGAGAGTGGGAATTGGCCAACTTTGAGTCAGACAAACACCTGCATTTGCAAAATAGAAATTAGAAAACCTCAGTGTCCATGTATCCAATGCATTTCATCGCCAAATCTGAAGTATCCACAGCAAGATTAGAATTCAGTCCTGAAAGGTAGTAGAAATCAGTCTCACAAGGACAGGAGATGGGTGTGGCAAATAATTTGATGTTCCAGTACACGATTCAAACAGCAAGATGCAACCCGAATTGACAATTCAAGTTCACAAATGAAACAAAACTCAAAAAGGCTGGAAATGCAGATTTTGATATCACTTACCCTTGCTTCTCAATAAAAACATAAGCAGGGTCAGGGTTTTTGCCTGGTTTCAGAGAAGCCACACATTCCCTCACAAACACATAAAAAAGAGCATGGTGGGACTGGTGAGCCGAGGCTTCTATATTCATTACTTCCCCCAGAAAGTACTTCCCTGAAGTCCTCTCAGACATCCAGTCATCTGGAAGAGACAAATTTAAGAAATAAGCCCTGTCCCCACCCATTAAGAGAAGACTATTTGACCATCATTAGAAGATACTTGATTAGTTAATGATTCAAAACAGACCGTTCATCAGCTTCAAAGAAAAGTCCAGGGTCACTTCACGGGCCTTTGTTTGGCGGTAAGGAAGTGAGATAGGCACCAGGCCATTGCTGCTTACAGTATGCAACCTGCAATGAAGACATAAACACCACATTACCCACCAAGACCATGGTGACCAGATGACCCCAATTTTTCAGAGACAGTCTTCAAATTTTGTGGTGTGTCCCTGGTAACAGATGAAAACCCACTTTGTCTCCAATTTTTGAAGATAAAACACATTACTTATTTCAATGATATTGACTGTAGAAATTGGAATATCCCACAGCTCCCATAGAAAATTCAGGGAAATGTCCCCAGGTTCTGATCACATTACCCTAACTCAAAGTTGCATGCAGTGTAGAAAGCCAAAATTTAAGCATTTGCTTACCTTGGATATTGACATGAAATTTTGACCAAGACACCAGGGCGTCTTACAATCAGGGTGTTCTCTGTATCAATTGCTGTGTAAGACAAGATAAATGTATAAACCAGCAGGTTGTCCGTCATCTGCAACATAGGAAACAAGAGCATGCATGGAAATCGAAGAGGCATTTCTGGGGAAAACTTTACAATATGCAGACATGGCCAAAATACCTGCACACGACTTCCACACTTGTGCAGCTCAGTCTCAAACAACAGCATGTTGGAGGAAGAATTATGCCGCATTGGCAGACAGCCACCAAGCACGATGTCTGATGGACTGATCAGCTGGCCCGTCCCAAAGAAGTCCATCTTCACTTGCAGGTGGAGCAGACTCTCACCACAGTGAGCACTGACAGACTGTGGAGCTTCTGGCTCTCTGAAAAATGGGTAATTTCCCTCAGGAACAGCAGGAGCTGGAGGAGGTTGCTTTGATACCTGAGAACTCTCTGACTGCTGTGGGCTCAAGGCTGATGGAAGATACTGCTCTTGAAGTGATTCTGTTTTAGTCTCACTTGCTGGAAGTTCAGCATCCGAAGGCTCACTAGTCGGAAGCTCATCTATGGGATACTCACTAGTCGGAAGCTCATCTATGGGATACTCACTTGTCGGAGGCTCACTAGTCGGAAGCTCAGCATTTGGAGGCTCACTGGCCGGAAGCTCAGCATTTGGAGGCTCACTGGCCGGAAGCTCAGCATTTGGAGGCTCACTGGCCGGAAGCTCAGCATTTGGAGGCTCACTGGCCGGAAGCTCAGCATTTGGAGGCTCACTGGCCGGAAGCTCATCAATAGGAGGCTCACTGGCCGGAAGCTCATCAATAGGAGGCTCACTGGCCGGAAGCTCATCAATAGGAGGCTCACTGGTCGGAAGTTCATCAATAGGAGGCTCACTGGTCGGAAGTTCATCAATAGGAGGCTCACTGGTCGGAAGTTCATCAATAGGAGGCTCACTGGTCGGAAGTTCATCAATAGGAGGCTCACTGGTCGGAAGTTCATCAATAGGAGGCTCACTTGTCAGAGGCTCATCAATAGGATGCTCACTTGTCAGAGGCTCATCAATAGGATGCTCACTTGTCAGAGGCTCATCAATAGGATGCTCACTTGTCAGAGGCTCATCAATAGGATGCTCACTAGTCGGAAGCACTTCATTCAGAGGCTCACCAGTCAGAAGCTCGCCATCCAGAGGCTCACTAGTTGAATGCTCATCAATGGGATGCTCATTTGTCAGAGGCTCACTAGTTGGAAGTACTTCATTCAGAGGCTCACCAGTCAGAAGCTCGCCATCCAGAGGCTCACTAGTTGAATGCTCATCAATGGGATGCTCATTTGTCAGAGGCTCACTAGTTGGAAGTACTTCATTCAGAGGCTCACCAGTCAGAAGCTTGGCATCCAGAGGCTCATAAGTTGAATGCTCATCAATGGGATGCTCATTTGTCAGAGGCTCACTAGCTGGAAGTACTTCATTCAGAGGCTCACCAGTCAGAAGCTTGGCATCCAGAGGCTCACTAGTTGAATGCTCATCAATGGGATGCTCATTTGTCAGAGGCTCACTAGTTGGAAGTACTTCATTCAGAGGCTCGCTAGTCGGAAGTTGGGCAGTGGCAGGCTCGCTAGTCGGAAGCTCGGCAGTGGGAGGCTCGCTAGTTGGAAGCTCGGCAGTGGGAGGCTCGCTAGTCGGAAGCTCGGCAGTGGGAGGCTCGCTAGTCGGAAGCTCGCTAGTCGGAAGTACTTCATTCAGAGGCTCGCTAGTCGGAAGTACTTCATTCAGAGGCTTGCTAGTCGGAAGTACTTCATTCAGAGGCTTGCTAGTCGGAAGCTCGGGAGCAGGAGGCGCGCTAGTCGGGAGCTCGGCAGCGGGAGGCGCGCTAGTCGGGAGCTCGGCAGCGGGAGGCGCGCTAGTCTGAAGCTTATCAATGGGAGGCTCACTACTTGGAGACTTAGTCACTGGTACTGGATGTTCAGTTGATGTCTCAACCACAGGAGCCTCAGTAATTGGTGGTCTTATTGTAATTCGAGGCTTCATTCTGGTAGGAAACCTAGTTACCCAATTAGCCCTCACAGGAGAATGTTGTGGTTGTGTGGTACTGGATTCCTGCCATGCTTCATCCTTCTGCCAATCAAATTCATGCTTCTTTTGGCCACTGGGCTTCAGTGCTGGAGTTGTGGAAAATCTTGGGTTCTGGAACAGAATCTTCAGCGTCTTCTGATTTTGCTCAGGCACATGCCAGGGCAGACTGCTCACTTCGAGAGGTTTTTGTGCCTGCATGCTCTCCTGCACTCCTGTGTACTTAACCACAGAGCGTACTGGCTGCTCCGTCACCTGTGTCCACAGATCTCCACTCCAGGAGGACTTAGAGGCAAACAGGCAGCAAGCACCCGCTAGCGCCATGACACAGGCTACAACGCCAGTCAAAACCATGGTGACGCTTGTCAGCTGCGCGAGGAACCAAGCTTTCTGTCCGTTGTTGTATTCCTGATGGTTCTTTTATGTCTTAGGCCTTGGGGGCGGACTTAACTGAATGTTTGCTCGTTTAGCACCTGCTCCAAATGATTACATCATTGACTGGCTAGTTTTGTCAAATTAGTGTGGCCCTCTGCTGAATTGCCTCACCATGGTGAATGCTGACATGGAACACAGTTTTTTTTTAACATTTGCTGTTTGCTTCACCAGTAATGGTCTATTCCCTTAGCTGAATACATCAACAGCAGTCACCCTGTGATGATTTTCTCTTTAGTAACCAAAGTAATTTATTTATTTTAGTCTACATGTGCCACAGTGGCAACCTTTTAATTAGATAATTAGCTGATCCCAAGTGAGAATCAGTCAGGCTGGTTTAACATTATCAGTGGAAACACCTGATAAGCTTCTGCAGATCCCACTGGGAGGAAGAGATTACTGTTACATTGCAATCACCAGGCAAGTCAAAAGCTAGGATGTGCTAGTTATAAGGCAGTAAAATGTGTATATGATAGCCCTCACGGAAAATGATACAGACATTCAAAAGACAACAGCCAATGACCCAAATTTCTTTCAACAAATGCTGATATATTCAAACTTGAGTAGACTGCTTTTTAGTGCATTGGGAAGTACAACACTGTGTTCTTGGCTGTAAGAATACAGACTGAACTGAACAGATGGTCAGAATAGTGAGTCAATGGTTCCATAAACAAATTGACTACAACAGAAGTGACTGTGACTAAAGTGGGTCATCACTAAAACCTTAACATCTTATCAGTCAATTATCATTTGCTTCTTCATGTTTATTTCATGAAAAATGTCTGTGTTAATTCAAACGGCAAAGTCCAGTGCTTGGTGATGAAAATCCATGCTTGAGATATGCCTCTAGAGGGTGCTAACGCTCCATATGAATTAGTCAATGATAAACACTGTCTGTAACCACAATACAGAGCACCTATTATAGGTAAGTATGGTCATAATATTCTGGACAGTATGATGCACACTTAGATTGACAACATGGCAATTTTAATTGAAATTGAAATGGCTGCTATACTAAAATTGTATAGATTGCATTGTGTTGTTCTCGCTGTGTATTTGCAGGGGTAAAGGCAAGACGACAACGTGTTGTTAAAGTGCCCACAAAGAAGTGACTTGTTTGTGAACAGCTGACTGGTGTGTGTGTAAGTTCACACGTACGTGAATCCTCAGAGGCCCCAACATCTCCACTGAGAACGGGGTCCCTGACCGCGGAGACTTCCTGTGTGACAAACTACCCATACACATACGCACATATGCACACACGCACATACAAACAGACACACACACACACATACACACAGGACATTGGGACACTGCAGTACACATGTTATAGCTCTATTGCGCCACATTATAAGATAAGTAATAATTAGCTACACAGATCCATTTGTACATAAAAGCCTGGGAGACTCAGAGAGCACATTAATACACTGTAATGACAAACTAAAACCATAAGCTGCTTCTATCATCACTATAATGTTGCTGCCACAGTCTGTTCATACTATGTGAAGTACATTAACACTTTAGGCTAGGGGGGGGGGGCTGAGAGAGAGAAGCAGAGTGATTCTGTCCATCTGAACAAACAGAGAAGGGGAGGTGAGCTGCGTGCAGAATATCTTGCCTCCGTGCTCCACTCTCTTCTCTCCACAGGCAGTGCTGCTTGACAGGCTAACTTGCCACAAAACCTGCTGTGAGAAAAAAAGGGAATTCTGGGAATGTATGGGTCCCCGACTTTTTTGGGAAAGGGGGGGAATAAGAAACATCTGCCAAGCTCTGATGTTGTGCCGCTTTGTTTGAGAATG
>JAIFZK010000022.1:5212500-5357500 GCA_027481765.1 Tenualosa thibaudeaui
ATGCATCTAAAAATAAACCACACTGAGTTTTATGGAAACTGTAAATCAAAATTCCTTCTGAACAAGTTAATAGAATATTTGCTGTATTTCTCTGTCTCTTTGTAGGCTAAATTACAGCATATGTGTGTGTGTGTCATACATATACATATGTGTGTGTGTGTGTGTGTACAATCATTCATTAAGCTTTCATTCATTAAGCATTCATTAAGTGCTCTCACTCTCTCTCTCTCTGAAGTGATGTTTTTATCCAATTCTATCTATCTATCTATCTATCTATCTATCTATCTATCTATCTATCTATCTATCTATCTATCTATCTATCTATCTATCTATCTATCTATCTATCTATCTATCTAACTAACTAACTAACTAACTAACTAACTAACTAACTAACTAACTAACTCTTTCTTTCTTTGCTGCAGCGTCATGCTAGTGCATTTAGAAGACAGTGGAGCTAGCTAATTTCTCCACAAAGATAGCAATGGCAGCATTCAACACCCACCAGATCCACCACTCCTGTCTATTTGTGTCAGGCTGCTGGAGGACAGTTTAGCGCCTGTTGTTGTGGGGTATTTTAAGACACGGGTGGTGACATCCCACTGAGTGGCTTACCCAAGACAGTCTAAAATATTCATGTTTGGTGTATGTTTGTGTAAGTGTGCATCGCACTGCTGCTAAATGCCATGGGATGCTGATACTCTCGTGCATGTGTGTGTGTTTGTGTGTGTGTGTGTGTGTGTGTGTGTGTGTGTGTGTGTGTGTGTGTGTGTTCATGTGTGCATCAGCACGTGCTTCTTATGTATCTGACATGCACAACTAGCTTTGAGCTCAAACTCATGTTTGTATTACATAATGCCCTTGGGCCAGCTGCCTATACTATCTGTATGTGTGTGTGTGTGTGTGTGTGTGGTGCTGCTGTCTGAACCAGCAGAGATACCAATGCATGGTGACTGCGGCCATCTCTTTCATCTCTTTCTCCCAAATTCAAATTCAAATATGCTTTATTGGCATGTGTATCACTATGTGTATCTGTATCACTCACACTAGTCTTTTGGGAGGTAGACTTTGAATGGGAGAGTTATGAGCCAAGCTGTCCTGGGGGTTTGTGGAGACCATGAAACTCATTCCATGTGTCATTCTGCATTAGATTTAATTTGCTGATTCACCTATCTGTATGTGTGTGTGTGTGTGTGTGGTGCTGCTGTCTGAACCAGCAGAGATACCAATGCATGGTGACTGCGGCCATTTTACCGGGTGCTACACAAGACTCAGATAGTTCGACTCAGACCAGGAGGTCCAAGCAAGTAATGGCAAGCCACACACTTATTATGTATGGAGGACACCCTTGTTCATCTCTTTCTCCCAAATTCAAATTTAAATATGCTTTATTGGCATGGCATAGAAAAAGAATAGAAAAGGCATACATCAAAGAAAAGAAAACAAGAAAAGAAACAAGCAAACAACAAACAAACATACATGTGTGTAAGTACAGTACATTGTAGGAAGACAGGTACATATACATTGTTTATGACACTCCATCTGTATCACTCTGCTCCACCATCAAACTAGTCAATGTTTCCCCTTCCCCCTCTTCCCTGCTTTCTATTTTCTCATCATTATCTCTTCTCTCTCTCTTTCATATCTCTCTGTCTTTTCCCCTCCACGTCCCTCCATCTGCTTTATTATCTGGCACACACACGTCAACAACGCGCACACACGGCCCCATTTCCAATGCTCCCACTAGCACCACTGGAGCGTGTGGAGGGGGTGGAATGAGGTTCACAGAGACCAGGTCTTTGATCAGTGACGAGAAGTGTGGTGGATGCCCTGAATCAAACACTGCACACAGGGCCCACTGTCATCCTTTCCCTTTACTAGCACCAACCGAGCCATTAGTGTGGCTGCCTCGCCATTGGCTAATCAGAGATCTCATTAGCTCAGCCAGCTTCTCTATTGGTCGTGTCACCTCGTTCATTAGAACTCACCATGTTTCTATTGGCTGGGTTTAGCTGTCATCATGTTGGCATGAGATTTGTTGGAAACTGTGATGGGGGGAGGGGGATGAGCATGGCATTGCTGTACTCCTGAACAGAGTTACTTATCTGCATGTCATATACATAACATCTTCAATATCTTCTCCCTAATAGTATAATAGTAATACTAATTCAAAATCACTTAGATTTCTATAATCATAATGATACCAATTGATTTATATTATGATTTATATTTATAATACATATATAGAGACAGGGGTATAGAATAGTGAAGAGTGATGTAAGTAGAGAGAGTATATTATATTGTCAAGAAGAGAGTAAGGAAATTCGAAAGTGTCCATTTCACTGCACATTGGCTGCTTCTATTAGTCTTTTGGGAGGTAGACTTTGAATGGGAGAGTTATGAGCCAAGCTGTCCTGGGGGTTTGTGGAGACCATGAAACTCATTCCATGTGTCATTCTGCATTAGATTTAATTTGCTGATTCACCTCCTCATTTCAGCAGGGAAAAATGGGTTTCCAGTTGGAACACAGGCCAGACAGCCAGCTGAGGCAATCAAATCAAAGATAGAAGGTTTGTATGAAGTTGACACACACACACACACACACAAGTGCACACACAAACACACACACTGTGCGCCAAGATGGGTAACTCAGGTTCTTGCTCTCGTGCAGCATGGAAAGGTTAGTATTGTGCTGCTGTCTCCCCACAAAACAGATGAAAGACCTCGTTCTGTCACACACAGAGAGACACAGAGGCAAACATGTATACATGAGTAACCTGCGTACGTGAGTGTGTGTGTCTGTGTATTTTTAGGATAATGTGTGTGTGTGTGTGTGTGTGTGTGTGTGTGTGTGTGTATGTCCATGTTTGTATGTCTGTATCAGTGTGTCTAGATGAGAGCTTTAAGGTGGACAGCAGATTTATCACTCTGGGGGCCCAGGGACTCAGACAAGACCAGTTGCCAAGGATACAGACAGGGTTAGGCAGGGCAGGGAGGGAGAGGAACAGAGGTGTGTAAAGTGTGGATGGTAGACAGAAATAAAGATAAAATGTGTGTGTGTATATATGTGTGTGTGTGTGTGTGTGTGTGTGTGTGTGTGTGTACATCACCCTCCCTTCACACCACAAGCGCATCCTCGAGTGTAACCACATCAAACGTGCACCGTGAATGCCACTCGAACAAAGGTAGGTGTTCAGTCCCTGGGAAAGCTATTTTAAGCTCTGAAGGTAAACCAGGGGATGAAAGAGCAGAGCAGGACATTGAGCAGTGGGTGGACAATGTGGAGATAATTCAAGCGTGCTTCTCACTAGTGAAGAAAAAGGTTGATGTTAGATTAAGGAGAACATCTAAGTCAGTCTATTGGTTTTATGGTGGTCACTTTCTTGCACAGTGCACCACAAATAGGGCAATGGCCTGAGGTTTTATCTTTGCAATAATTGGTTCAGATTGAAAAATAACATTAATCTTGCAAATCAGTACAATTTCTGAACAATTATGGAACCACAGGATAATATGAGTATTAATGAGAGTACTCTATGGATATGAGGTTACGTAAATATGAGCATAAATGCGGGTATTTTGTGTTGGTACTTTAACAATGGCTAAACTCCGGTGGGTACAGGCAGCGAGGGAATAGGTTACACTTGACATCATTACAGGCTGTGCTGTTCTCTTCTCTCTGAATGCCTGATTACCATCTTTTATATTCTACACACGTGAAAATGATTGCCGACTTCAGCACAGAGACGAGGGCGCAGGGGACATAAATGTGTTTCCTGCTGCCTGACTTCTGGAGTGACATGGAGCCGTGATAGGACTCGTGATAGGTGTGTGTGTGTGTGTGTGTGTGAGCAGTGTATTGGGAAATGCCATATTGACACTCATGTATAAGTTATTTAGTTCTGTGGTGTTCTGGCATGTTTTTTTTTTTTTTGTCCGTCTTGAGAGGGAGTGCCTTCTCTTATCACATTCATACTGAGATCTCATCAAGGATGGATCTGGATGGATCTCCCTCCCTCTCTTTCTCTCTCTCTCTGTCTCTCTCGTTCTCCCGCGTTCCTCCTCTTCATCTTTCTTAAAGTGAGGTCTCGGCCATGCAGCTGCGTTGCCTGGCAACAGTAGAAGGTCCCAGATCACACTTGCTCCCAACACACTGCCAAATACACTTACATATGCACACACACACACAAACACACACACACATGCACACACACCTGACATCCCGTAACCAAGGAGTTTCAGGATTTGCAAAGCTTAGTTTCTATCATATTAGCTGAAAGACTGGTGTAACCATTGAGTTAAGAGCTCCTCCAAAACACCTCCCACACACACTTCACATGCTCACTGTGGCCTGGGAGACGCAGCAGTCATGGAGTCTGGTAGCCTTGAATGGATCAGATTTGATGTAACAGAGTTCGCTGTCTGTTCCTTTATCACGCAAGAGGGACAGTACATTCTGAACGTCCTGTTTCTAAGTCTGGACATCCATCACATAGTGTGCAAAACTGGACTATGAATCTGAAAACACCCTTTCACTGCATAAGGAAGTGGCATGACAAAAACACACAGATCATGTACAGACCAGCCAAGCAATGTGCTGCCTATTGTCCTGCTGTGATTCATGTGGTGTGTAGGTGTGTGTGTGTGTGTGCGCGCATTGCTGCATGGGTGGGCTGTTTCAGTGGAGCACATATGTAGAATTCTAACAGAATTAAAAGCAACCAAGATATTGGATTTAATTCTCTCTCTCCCTTTCTCTATCTGTCTCTCTCCCTTTCACTCTCTCTCTTTCACCCTTTCTCTCTGCCAGGCTAGAGGTGCAGAGGTTAAACACCTTCAGCTCTGTGTCTGTCTCTGGTGGTGTGTTGATGGAATGAGGTGTATAGTGAGACCACCCATCCTTCCGTAAAGAGAGGAGGATGAGAGGTGAGTGTTGGTCTCTAGATGCCCCCTCTTTTTCTCTCTCCTTTTCTTCTTTCACTTCTTCACTCATGCAGAAATGCTCTCTGCAGTCACTTGGAGCTGTTTCACATCTTTTTATTCACTGTTTGCCTCCCACCCCCTCACACACACACACACACTTGACAGAAAGGGAGGATGCATCCCTGCTGTTGAAAGGAGGATTAAAGCAGCAAGCTATGGTGAAAGGTCAGCTGTGAGTGGGGCTGCTTCATTGTGAGGCTCTGCGAGGGAGATCTGCAGTGGGATCCACTGGAAGATTACATGAGAATAATCCTCCGGGGAGATCATGGAACACATGGACTCTCCTCCCCCACTATTTATACTCCTCTTCCCACCTTGGCTCTCTCTCCTTCTCTTTCTCTCTCTCTCCCCTCTGTCCCTCCCAAAGAAAATTTAATAATCAGGCTATACTATACCAACACACACACACAGACACACACATACACACACACACACAGACTCACATACACACACACACACATGTCAAGTGACTACAAACATCTAAGCATTTGCCATCACAGTGTCCTGAACAACACAAATCTGATTACACGTGAGGATGAGGTTATCAGCTGACCTGGCCCATGGTTTTTACAGATGTTCTTGCTGTCATAGTTGCCCCAGCATCACACACACACACACACACACACACGCACACACACGCACTAGATTAAGAACCAACCACAAGCCGGTGCAGTGCTTCATTGGTGTCAGACTTTAGATTGATGACAGTAATTTTCCAAGCAAGCCCCACCTTGTGTAAACTGCAAGTCAGTGTTTTATGTGAACAAACAAACAAAAAATTGACCGAGATGAACACATTCCCATGTACAGCCCCCCCACGTCTATTAACCTCAAAGATGAAGAAATTTAGCTAAATCAGATATATAAAACTTATATAAAACTTGTCTAATAATCTCAGGTGTTTTGACAATCATACTGAGGTGCTAGCTGGCTATTAAATCTGTCATGGTTCGTTTGGTTCTCATGGCATTCTTGTGGAGTGTGTGTGTGTGTCTGTGTGTGCAACTGACCTCCAGCTTCCTCTCTTTCTGTATGACCCTGTCTCTTTAGCTTGTTTCTCTTTATCTAAACAGAGGTCTACGTGCTGTCTGTACTTTTCCATGCAGGAAACAGACATACGCACAGACCTGTCAATTCCTCACGTGCTGAGAGAGAGAGGACTGGAATTTTGCCGCCTGTGTGTGTGTGTGTGTGTGCATGTGTATATGTGTGTGCATGTGTGTGTGTGCAGAGCGGAGTGTTAACAAGCACCAGCTGATTTAGCAGTCGGAACGCATGAAAGAAGAGGCATGAACATGCATGCAGTTGCATAACAGCTGCCCCCTCCAATGCTTCCATTCTTCACAGAGCTGCCAGCAAGTGACGTCCACATTAATGTAAAACTATCAATTGAGAAACCTGGGAAGTGAGTGTGTGTGTGTGTGTGAGAGAGAGAGAGGGTGAGAAAAGAAGAGGGGGTGCAATGGAATGCCTGTTCAAGGACAGCCAGATCACACATAACAGAGAATCCAAGGACAGAGGGTGTGTCTGACTACGCCACTACACTCTCTGGCCCTCCTACTATCTCCTGCCAGGAGTCAAACTTTTCCACTCCTCTTGTCCTCTCACTTGCTCTCTCTCACTCTGTCTCCCTCTTACACACACACACACACACACACAAATGCATGCATTATTGCTTTTATTTCTCCACCCCTTTTTCCTCCCATTTTCTCTTGCCCTTCACACTCTCCTTAGCTCCTCCCAAATGTCTGTCTGTCATTTCATTCTCTCTCTACTTAAAAATGGTACATTTCTCTTTTTACTTAATTTTGAAAACAGAGAATTTTCTCATAGTCAGAGCTGCTTATTTTTGGTTTGTCATACACACACACAAAGAGAGAGAGAGCGGGAGAGAGAGAGAGAAATTTCATGCTTAACCCATGAAAACTGGTGAGTCGGCCTGTGGTTTGGGTTGTAAATTGACCAGAGCCCTGAGTACTCCCTCCTCTCCTCTATGGGCTGGAGAGAGCTGGGAGAGGTATTCAGTGGACGGGCGCCAGTCCTCCCAGATCCCGCACTTGCAAAGGAAGGTCGTGACCTCTCTGTGCCGCCGCCTCTATTTGTCTGCCAACAACAGACTAGCCCTTTGCATGCAGGGCATCGGGCAATCCTGATGTCAGCTACACCACTGTGTACTGTAAACATGTGGACACACATACACACACACACATACATACACATATACATACACACATACACACACACACTGTTCGTCCAATGTATGACCACTCTACCCGGCTGTAGTCCTCTCTGTCTCTTCTGAAATCTGTCAACCATGTCACCATGTTACAAAAGCCAAAAGAACACAAAATAATCCATGGAAAGCATTATTGAATACAGCAGTTCTTTTCTCTCTCTCTCTCCATTTTACTCACTCTCTCCATTTAACTCTCTCTCTCTCTCTCTCTCTCTCTCACTGTTTTCCCACTCTCTCCCTAAATCAAAGCATTTCTGTGACTCCTCATATGGGCCTGTTATGTGTAAGAAATTACACTCATCCGTGACATATCCCTACTCTGTTGACACACACACACACACACATACACACACACACCAGTCCCCAGTTATGGCTTCACTCTCTCTCCCTTGCTGTCCAAATATTTGGAAGTAGAGTTTTGGTTGTCTGACTGCACCTCACGTGGTAGATGCACATGCCTTCTCCTCTGCTACCCCAAACTTCACACACTCCGACTGCCATGTTCTCTGTACAAGCCATGAAAAATTCACAGAGGGTGCAGGAAGACGTGCATTCAAAATGCATTGCCATGCATTTCTTATGAAACGCAACCATTGCCATCAGCATAAGATTTTCATGACATTAAAAGATTTAAGAAATCCACGAAAATGAAAGAAAAAAAGCTTGAGGGTGCAGGCCACATCTCATCCATCCGAGTTGCTCATAAAAGGCCCAAAGCTACACACTCTGCTTGCATAACAAAATGATAATTAATTATGAATCCAGTCATGAGTATTTCTGGCTATGAGCCCAGTAATGAGTGAATGTGGTTGAACTGAATGGCCAGTGTTCTACTCAGAGCAATTTGGCTTTATTTATTTATTTTATTATTGTACTGTAAGTGGCTCATGGTGTGACAGTGCAGTCCTTCACACGGTTGGTGTCCTCCTCACCAGTTGCTGAACTTTGGAAGGACCGTTCAAAATAAAAGGCCTGCTAATTCTGCACCTCCTTTACGCTCCTCCCTCTGATTGCCTTGTATGTTTGAGAAGTTGGCATGCTCCTCTCCTCTCCTCTCTAATGGTAAATGGACTGCATATAGCGCTTTTCTACTCCTACGAGTACTCAAAGCGCTTTACATTGTATGCCTCACATTCACCCATTCACACACATGCACTCATACACCGGTGGCGGAGGCTGCCATGCAAGGTGCCAACCTGCCACCGGAAGCAATTTGGGGTTCAGTATCTTGCTCAAGGACACTTCGATGGGGTCAGCCATAGGGGGGCTCGAACCTGCAACCCTCCGGTTGCCGAACGGTTGCCTGAACCAAACATGCACTAGAGTCGACCGTTCCTAAGAAAGAACACTCTACAGGCCGGCGTAAACCTGTCATTTCCTGCTGCTCTGCAGTGCTCTGCTCATTACAAAGTCCGCCCAAGGAGTGCCATCCAGCAGAGGATACGAGAGGAGTGAGCAGGCCATAAAGCCTTCGGATATAGAAACGAGGCCATTAAGTCGAGATTGAGATCACAGGGCATGGGCCAGCGAGGGCTTTTATTGTGGCGAGGGCTGTAAAGTGTTCTTTTCAGCTCAGGCGGCGATTGCACGTTGTGCCGTCTCGAGCAGATTTGAATGGCTCCTCGCTCCGACTTTAAATAACGTCTCCATCACTCAGATGGCATGCTGTGAGGCTGCTGTTTGCCTGGCAGCCTTTACTGACCATGGCAACAGCAAGAAATACTATTTTAGGATGGAAGAAAAGTGGGATAAGCTCTATTTGCTCAGAGAAAAGAGGACTGATTAAACAATCTCACCATCAGTTAGTTCACACTGGATGAATTTGTAAACTCTAATTTTTTAAGGACCTATTAAGATGGCCTAGGCATTCAGTGACATTCACATTCCCACAGATGTCTAAAGAATGAAATTCTTTGTGTGTGTGTGAGTGAGAGAGAGAGTTTTGCATGGGTGAGTGTCCCCAGTGTACAGTTTGTTCTAGTGCTCTCTCCCCTCACTGAGTTTGGACAGTACCCCTTTGTCTAGTCTGCCAGTGGAGCCTGGCAGAGCTCATTATATTCCCCTTTTTTTTCTTCCTCTCTTTCTTTCTATCCATTTCTCGTTTACTCCCCCCTCCCCCCAAAAACATACTCACATTCATGTGCCTCCTCCATCCACCTAACAGGACACCAATGGTACCTGAGGGGATACATTGTCAAGGGCCATCGCTTACTGTCCACTCAAGGTAACAAAGTGACACATTCAGCCAGAAGTCTAAGCTAAGACATTTTATGGCATCATCATGCTCCAGCTAAGATGCTCCAAAGGCTTGATTACAAACTCAAGATCTGCCCCAAAAAACCTGTCCCCACACACTTATTACTTAACTCATTCTCTCTCTCTTTATTTCTCCCTCTCTCTCATTTCTCCCTCCCTTCTGTTCTCCTTCCTCTTGATCCCTCGCTCAATCTCTCCCAATGCGATGCAGTGAATCTCAGATGAACGATCCATAATTCCGGCCCCACATGCTTTGTTTTGTTTGTGTTTTGTTTTCTTCTGCTTTCATAGTTACCAGCTCCTTTTAGATTAAACGATTTGCGTTGATCCTCCACGGTGCTGGCAAAAGCTCAGGAAACAGCAGAACCCTGCCAGAGCATTCCAGATGTGCCAGACTGATACTTTTCTTCCAGTAAACGATCCAGTCGGGGGCACAATGAAGGCGATGGGCCCACCATAATAACCCCATAGCCAAGGGCACTGAAGAACCAGAGTCAGAGGACAGAGGAGAGAATGAGGGCAGAGAATGGAAGGCTCAAATGAGCTGAGATGGATATCTGCAGAATCCAGTGGAAATTTAGAGGCCACTGGACAGCTAAAGTGCATACACAAAAAAACTGTTGAGTGGCCTGTTTTTTCATACAAGCATCATATTGCCCATCATATGCCTCCATTGTGCCCATGAGCAAGGCACTTAACCCTAAGCTGCTCTAGGGGACACTGGCCCTGAAATAATTGATAGGTGACAAAAAGTTGCTTTGGATAAAAATAAAAATGTAAATGTAAATATTGCTGTTAAGCATTTTTTCTTTTTTTCTGCGAGGTGCCTATCTCAGTCCATTCCTTCTCAGTCACTCTCTCTGTGTTTTTTCTCTCGTTCTTTCCATCTTTTCCCTTGTCACCAGTTCACTCTCAAAGAACAATGCCGTCTCACATGCAGCACCGAGCTGCCATACAATGGCGCCAATGTGTGTGTGGCTCTGGCGTAATGTGTGACTTGGACTTTGGGAGTGACAGAGCAGACCAAAGAGACAGTGAGATTGAACGGGAAGAGAAAGAGAGGGCTCAGAGGTACAACAAATAATTATAAGAGCCTCTATACTTAGACTAATCTTGCAAACTGGAATGAGGTGGGGGCAAATGACTTAATTACATAGCTGTGCCTTAATTTTGCAGTAGGCAAAACATTGGATTTTCCAGGTAAATGGTAGGTCGTGATGGATTCTCAGAGGAAGCCCATTAGTTCATGACACTGAACAGTGTGCCCCTGTTTTATTGCAGTGTTACTGCCTTAAAATGGACTTTGACACCATTGCCACCATAGCCTGACACTGCTCTGACGCCTACTTCCTCCACCTTGCTCTCTCTAGCAAAGACTAACAATTGTTTCCTATATGGAGCCTACGCCAAAAGACCTGTCATCGTTTAGCTTGTGATAGTACTGACTCTTGGGTTCAACTCTACCGAGTATCAGAATGATATGGGATGGTAGAGCTGGATAAAATGGAATTTGTTTGCAGGGCCAAGAATTATGGCCCACCTCAGCTTATCTTGAAGGGCCACTTCAAAGAGGTACTGGACCTCTTCACTGTCATTGTGTTTATCATTTTGGCATTTTTTCTCTCCGTTCTCTTCTCCTCCCTTCCCCGTTCTCTCTGTGTCCCTCCATCACTGACATTTCTCTGTGCTGTGGAGAAAGAAGGGAGCAAGAACAGCAGACAAGAGAAGTGATGCTTTCAAGCACCGTCTGCCGTCTCGCTTCTCTCCCAGGAGAGCACACATGATGCCAGCTCTTTGTGTAAACAGACAGGAAGGCAAAGACAGATCCAATGAAGTGAGGACAAAAATAAGGCACGATTCACAAACTGTTGAGAAAACAGGAATAGAAATAAGTGGAAAGAGAGAGAGAGAGAGAGGAGAGGATATATTAGGGTCAAGTGACTACACTAAATTTGACCAAACATTAAAAAGAAAAAATATAATAATAATATAATATATAATGTATTATGTTCAAACTCGTGCTTGTTAGAGCTCCATCAGCCAGTGTGCTAAGGAATGATCTACCCATCCCCTCCCCCCCGTACCCATCCCCCACTCTCTTCTCCTCACTCAGCTCAGCTGCAGGCTGCTTTGCTCTATAGTGCACAGCAGGATTCTGGTATGGCTAAACTGAGTAAAAAAAAAAAACACACACAAGAAAGTATGCCATGTTTCTGTCACTTTACACAGTTTTGTATTTACTCTCACATTGATGATTGACAAACCTATTTTGATATAAGAGGAGTGATGACTCTAAGCAAGCAATGCAGTAAGAAACATATTCTATCAGAAGTGACAAGAAAAAACAACCTTGACCACAGCTACTTAAACAACTGGTGAAGAACAGAGGAGACTGAACAAAAGTGTCCTTTCTTTTGGGAAAGGCATAGAGTTACCCAGTATACAGCCTCAGTGCTTGTGCATGGAAAACCGGTCAGTCCACTTCCCTGCCTACACCCTCCATCCCCACCCAAAAGAAACCTCACAGTTAATAAGTGTCTGTCAGTACTGTTGCAAAACAACTCCATAGTGCAGACCACAAAGACCATAAAGTTAATTCATCCATTCATTCAATTCATATATTCAGTCATTCAGTAGAAAACTACACTTTACAATACTTTCAGGGAATCAGTAACCACTCTGACCTTGAGGGGAAGAAACTGGACCAGCAACCAAGAGGTAGGCCACATGGTAATGAATTCCATGCAATGCAAAAGAGCCGCAAATCAGTTTTAGTTCCAGCTAGTGTTACAGGCAAATCGTCTTGTTACAGGCAAATTGTTACAGGCAAATCGCTTGTGGTTGCGTGGGTATCAACAAGTATGCAAATAATTATCCAGAGTAAGAGGCTTCAAATCTAACACCACTGCTCACAACCTATTTGATCTTTTATTAGGAATTTTCCTGATGTACACTTTCTGAAAACTGGCATTCCTCAAAGGGAGTCTCGCTGTGAACATTTTGAAGTTGACAAATGCCCCTGCTCATTCAGAAGAGTTCAGTTCAAGTGACTGCTATGCCAAATCACACAAGCACTGTTCTATAGCTTGCTAACTCGCTATCATCATTGATCACTAGGGTAAATGTAGCTAACTTTAGCTTGCTAAACTGAGCTAATCAGGCTGGCCATTGGAAGAAGTACATTGATGAGTCCACTCGTGACACTCCTAGACCGGCAGCCCAGAGCACTTTGATTAAACAAAAAGGGTACCAACATCTGACTATTGGGGCATCTGGGGGGTTACCCAACATGTGCAGATATAGATTTCTGCTGGGGACCCGTCGCTGCGTATGACCCCTGGTGACCTCAAAGGAGTGGCCAAAAATGACATCACACTGACCACCAAATGTTCAAATGAATTAGTACCTGTTACGAAAGCTAAATATGTCTTAACATGACACTGCATGCACCAAAGGCTCCACAGACTGCCTGTCAGAGAAGTGCATCTCATATATCTCCTAGGACATATATATGAGAATGTCAGGGAAAAAGGGGAAGAGAGGTCTGTGGAGGATCAAGTGGTAAACAGTACTTCAACATGGAGACACCTTCTTGGACACTGTGAAAAATTGTTGTGGTGATTCAGTCGAGGACAGAAAAGGGGGCTCAAAGAGCTTATCCAGAGTTAAAAAACAGCCTTGCTTGCAAAAGGGCTACTCAAAAAGGGTGGCATCATTTAAAAAGTTTTCCATTAATGCACATGTGAATCAGTAAGCCTGTAGGCTTATATAGAACTCTTAATCTAAACTTTTACCAGGCTTTTTAGTTTGCTTCATGAGTTATACTGATAACCTCCAAGAACTTCAATTCAGTTGAAGCAGTTTGTTTTTCCTTACGTAAGGCCATGAAATGGCATTACAGGGGCATTCAGTGACAAGATGAGCCAACTGTATCTATCGATGAAGCTGTAGCTATGTGTAAACATGTAAAATGTTCTGTTAAGAAGGTTAAAACCATCACAATTACTGCTACATATGACACACATAGTATTACCCTTGAAGGAGTTACAAAAAAATGTTGATGACTTAAATAATTTCTGTCTGTGGAAGGTCAAAATGCTGATAGTTAAATTTTAAACATATTAGAGTGTGTGGACTAGGTCTTAAATCTCGCATATGACTTAGCTTCACCAATGTGTAATACATTCAATATACCCTTGTCAGTGCTTCATGGGTGCACACATGATCTAAAGTCTTCTGGACAAACATAAAACTGTCCAGAGTTGTGCAATGTTTCTGTGTGTGAAGCAACATTGTAAAAGCCCAAACAAAGGAACCATTCAAATCATATAAATCATATCTCTTCTTTGTCTAGTCTATTTCACCTAGATATAATTGAGCTTGATTCAACATTAATGTAAGACTTTGACCACTGTCTGGCATTTCTTCTCTTGACTCCTAAAAAATGGTCCTCCTCTTCTCTCAGCAAAACTCAACTTGAGTTCAACTTAGGATACTCTTGTGGTGTTTCACCTGAGAGAGGTTTATCTCTAAATGCTATTTATTTTTGTTAGACAAGACTGTTGTAAGCAGCAATATTTTCATCTGAGATATCATACTGTATTGTTGGTAGAACAAATATGAAAGCAAAGCCAAATACGCGTGATATTTTCAGTCTCTTTCTCCTTCTCACTCACACACACTCACATGCAAGGGCATGCACACACACACACACACACACACACAGCACATATCCCCCCACACTAAAAACATGAAATTGATTAAGTTAGTTTTTCTAGTATGTTAGTACATTCTAGTAATCTAGTACATTAAAAGTGTATATCAAATGATATTGGTGAACTCTTCACCTAAACTATGCATCTGACATGTGGCATATAAAAAGAGGTTGATGACTGTATAACATGATTATTGTAGAGATTGTTATAGTGAAGTGGCCACTCCAAAATGTAAAATTTTATCATACAATAAAGCCAACTGATGTCACAAGTTTGGATGGGGGGTTAAGACTGAATGGTGTCTGAATGGTGTAAGGAGACCTTTCCTGATAGCAGTAGACACATTTGCTCTTTTATAACTTTGCTGTTTGGATACTGTCTGTACATCAATAGTAATTTTCCATTTCAGAAAACCCTTGATCTAAAGATGTCACAGACATGCACAGGCATCCTTCTGATGCCAAAACCTACCTCCTCACTGCCCTACGCTCCTCCCAAACTTTTGGACAATTGCATGGGCGACTGTATATAAGTGACAGGGGACTAGGTTCGTACAGACAACACAGAGGGGCTTAATTAGGGATAGCAGTCTTTTATCTGGAGTCCAGAAACAAGACCAAACCAACAAAAATGGCCCTTGGTGTAAGTGACTTTTTTGTTGTTTGTTGTTGTTGTAAGCATTGAGCTATTATTATTTTTATTATTATTATTATTATTATTATTAGACTAGCAATATATATCTTTCCATTTTACTTTGACAGAAAGGGAGTGACAAGTACAAGTTAGCAGCCATCTCTGAAGATGAAAAGAAGGGTAAAAAGAAAAACAAGGAAAAAGATATGGATGAATTGAAAAAAGAGGTTGACCTGGTAAGTTCCAGAATCCTTACATAAAACATTTATTCTTTGTCTGTGTTTCCAGATCCCAGTCCCTTGATAAACATATTGTGGCACACTACCACAGAAGCTCCAGGTCAGAAAGACATCTTTGATAAAAAAAAAACCAGGATCCAGTATTTCATACATGCCACAATCTCAGGAATAACATTAATTTCTGGGAGCCCATTGAAAAAACATACATGGATGATACAACAACAGGTACTCACAGGAAACAAACAAATGAAGGCCTAATCATGTTAATCCATAATACCAATAAAATCACAAAGGTCAAAAATCACATTTGGTCAAAACAATGACAGTGTCATCACTCACATCAGCAACACATACACACACACGGTGTCCAGGATGGAAGAAGTACACTCCCGGAGATGGAACAAGAATTCTTCATGGATGTCCCAGCACCCCCACAAGCTTTGGCAATGGCGTAGACTCCCAAGGTTGTGACAAGGAAAGGGAAAATCCCCGACATCTAAAGACCAGCTAGATACTCGTACAAACACCTGGCACAGTTGAGGCAGCATCAGGGTTGAAACATCCTTCCTCTCTTTCAGGTGGTAGTCATACCATTCTCCTTCACACCAATGTGGCAAACTAGCCCAGAGGAATGACGCACAGATCTTTGAGAACCTTGTATTCCATACTACACAATCCTGGTGTTGGCACTGGAAAGATCTATGGCTTGGTCACTGGAAAGATTAAACTTGTGGGAAATCCCATACTGAAATGGTCTACACACAGCGATGGTAGACAGATTCAGTAACTTCAGCTGGGCTGTATCAAGGCATTAACAGCATCACACAAAGATATAAATGACAGAAATAACAGCTACTCGTGCTAGAAAGGGCAGACAAGGTAAGGCATAAATAGAGAATCCAGAATAAATCCCACAAGTGCCACACCCAAAGCATTAGAACTAGAGCAAGAGAAGTTGTAAACATGAGCTAAAAGTCTACCACTCTTCCCACTCTTAGGATGACCACAAACTGACCTTGGATGAGCTTCACCGCAAATATGGAACAGACCTGACCAGGGTGAGTGCAGAAGTTTGGTGTGAGGAGCCATGCAGCCAAGTCTGGGAGATATTTTTACAGTTTACTTTTAAAACGACAAAGGCATAGACATCTGCTGCACCTCAAAAGTATGAGATTATCCTAATTAGCAATGTGTGGTATGAACTTTGGGTTTGGTGCATGACTGCTGGAAATTCCAAAATCATTACAACATTTATGCGCATCCATTCATAGGTGAGAAATGAGCACCCACGGCTTTACTATGAACTCATGACTGTAGGATGAAAGGCTACCAGGAATGTTAGATATTGACTAAAACAGCCTGTTGAAACGGTTTGTATAATTGAAAATAGCAGGTTATCACAAGTAATTGCAGGAAACAGTCAAGTCTCTGTCCGTGTCCTTTTCAATCTCATTACCAGGTAGTGTTATATATGGTTTTGTATGCATGTACGGTACTTATACCATCAGTTATTGTTCAAGTTCATCACCATTTTTAGGGGAAAACTCATTTTAGTACGGCTAATATAGTCAACTCAGTATTTGGTGTCAAATATGTTCACTGACTTGTGTGTGAATCCTGTTGTAATGTAACATGATCTTTCCAGGGTCTGTCATCCTCTCGTGCAAAAGAGATCCTTGCTCGTGATGGCCCCAATGCTCTGACCCCACCACCCACCACCCCAGAATGGGTGAAGTTCTGCAAGCAGCTCTTTGGTGGGTTCTCCACTCTGCTGTGGATTGGAGCCATCCTCTGCTTCCTGGCCTATGGTATTCAGGCTGCCTCAGAAGATGAACCAGCAAATGATAACGTAAGGACCTTTACATTCAGGGAAAAGCAGAATTCTATGATTTCCATCCCATTCACAATTCAACATCTCACATTTTTCGTTCTATTTTATTTCTTCACATAGCTGTACTTAGGTATTGTGCTGGCTGCTGTTGTCATCATCACTGGCTGTTTCTCCTACTATCAAGAAGCCAAGAGTTCAAAGATTATGGAATCCTTTAAGAACCTGGTTCCACAGGTACATAGAAACTGCTTTTATGCAAGCCTTTGCTCCTTTTGTACATATGTTTCAACTGTTTGTGATGTATACTTGATGTTCACTGAACGTAGCAAGCCCTCGTTTTGCGTGATGGGGAGAAAAAGAGCATTAATGCTGAGGAGGTAGTGGTTGGAGACATGGTGGAGGTGAAAGGAGGAGACAGGATCCCTGCTGACCTGCGTATCATCTCTGCTCAGGGATGCAAGGTTGATGAAATATCCTTAAGTGTATTAAGTCTTGGTACACAGCATGTACAATATATGCAACATTCTCTACTTTCTGTTTTGCTCAGTGTAAATATTTTACATTTGTCAGGTGGACAACTCCTCCCTCACAGGCGAATCAGAGCCTCAGACTCGTTCCCCTGACTTCACCAATGAAAACCCCCTGGAGACAAGGAACATCGCTTTCTTCTCCACAAACTGTGTTGAAGGTATTTAGCCGTAGGGTATAGCGATTTCTAATATCTAACACTTTTTGTAATATTCAGCCGAAACATTCTCTAACTCTCAATTCTCTACACTAAAAATACATTACTATAAACAGGCGATGAAACGACGTTCAGTATCTCTTTCCCCATGTCTGGAAGCTAGCAGAATGTGTACAGTATTGACTCAAATCTTAATGTATTTCCCAGGCACTGCCAGAGGAATTGTGATCAACACAGGTGACCGTACTGTCATGGGTCGGATTGCCACTCTTGCTTCCAGCCTGGAGGGTGGCAAAACCCCTATTGCCATTGAGATTGAGCATTTTATCCACATCATCACTGGTGTGGCTGTCTTCCTGGGTGTCAGCTTCTTCATCCTCTCCCTCATCCTTGGATATGGCTGGCTTGAGGCTGTCATCTTCCTCATTGGTATCATTGTCGCAAATGTGCCAGAGGGACTGTTGGCTACTGTCACTGTGAGTAAATCAGTGTCACAAAACATGATGTGACACCAACCAGCCCTTTATTGCTTTAGGGTTTTGAGAATATTTCAGCATACAGAGAAACAAACAATATTTAAATGTGTTTACATGTTTCTAATAATGTCTCCCTTGCAAATCTACATAAGAACATCATGATATGGAGAGTAACCTACAATGTCCTTCAGCATGGTTTGATCTTAAGACCTGTTGTGTACCTGTTGTGACCTATGTAATTTGAAGGTCTGTCTGACTCTGACTGCCAAGCGTATGGCCAAGAAGAACTGCCTGGTCAAGAACTTGGAAGCTGTGGAGACTCTGGGCTCCACCTCCACCATCTGCTCTGACAAGACTGGAACTCTGACCCAGAACCGCATGACGGTGGCCCACATGTGGTTTGACAACCAGATCCATGAAGCTGATACCACTGAGGATCAATCAGGGACATCTTTTGACCATTCCTCAGCAACCTGGACTTCTTTGGCACGTGTGGCTGGCCTGTGCAATCGTGCTGTCTTCCTTGCTGATCAGAGGGATGTTCCTATTCTCAAGGTGAGCAGAAAAACAACTTACAACATCTTCTGCTGTTTGTGATTGTTAGTACATCCCATTGATTTTATCTTTGAAAATCTTTTCAAGGAGTGCATCAATAATGCATAAGTGAACAATTTATGTAAATGTATTTTTTGTGTGTATTTTTTGATGGTTCTGCAGAGAGAAACGGCTGGAGATGCCTCTGAGTCTGCCCTGCTGAAGTGCATTGAACTGTGCTGTGGCCCTGTGAAAGATATGAGGGAAAAGTACAAAAAGATCGCAGAGATCCCCTTTAATTCCACCAACAAATACCAGGTAAGAATCCCAAACTTTGCCGCTTAAAACTTAAAATGGATTTCTTTGCATTTCTCAAGTCTTTATGACTGCTAGGTGAACACTAACCACTACATACCAGTGACTAACTGTGTTTCTCCAAATAGGTCTCTATCCACAAAAACCAAAACCTTGGAGAGACCAAGCACCTGCTGGTGATGAAGGGAGCCCCAGAGAGGATTCTGGACCGCTGCTCGTCCATCCTGCTTCAAGGCAAAGAACAGCCCCTGGATGATGAAATGAAGAATGCCTTCCAGAGTGCCTATGTTGAACTTGGAGGTCTAGGAGAAAGAGTGCTCGGTAAGGAGTCACTTGAGCTTAAAATAGACTTGCCCGTAAACAAAACAAAAAACAGAATTGTACATCATTCCAATCATGATGTAACACAACCATTTGTGGTTAGGTTTCTGCCATTTCAACCTACCTGATGATCAGTTCCCTGAGGGCTTTAAGTTTGATACGGATGAGGTTAATTTCCCAACTGAGAAGTTGTGTTTTGTTGGCCTGATGGCCATGATTGACCCTCCTCGTGCTGCTGTACCTGATGCTGTTGGCAAGTGCAGAAGCGCTGGAATCAAGGTAGAGTGATCAGTTTTCATAATTGCCCCCCCACACACACACATTTGTTGCACTTGCTCCTTTGAATGCCACCATTAAATAGTTAAGGTGGTTTTGTTTTCCACTGTAGGTCATCATGGTGACTGGTGATCACCCTATCACTGCCAAGGCCATTGCCAAAGGTGTGGGTATCATCTCTGAAGGCAATGAGACCGTAGAGGACATTGCCACTCGCCTGAATGTCCCTGTTGATGAAGTCAACCCAAGGTAGTCAGAATTTACCTTTTCCTAGTCTCTTGTCCAAATGTAAGAATTGAGACATTTATTTTCTTCAACCCATAGAGATGCCAAAGCTTGTGTGGTCCATGGTAATGAACTAAAAGACATGACATCTGAGCATCTGGATGAAATACTGAAGCACCACAGTGAGATTGTGTTTGCCAGAACCTCCCCCCAGCAGAAACTCATCATTGTTGAGGGTTGTCAGCGACAGGTAATGCAAACTGATGTGATCTTCACCAAATTAGCAATTCTTACAGATAGAATATTGGTTTCCTTCAGGGTATTGTTCTTCACCATCAGGTCCATACTGTTTTTTTACTGTACAGGGAGCCATTGTGGCTGTGACAGGTGATGGTGTCAATGACTCTCCTGCCCTGAAGAAGGCTGACATTGGTGTTGCTATGGGTATTGCTGGATCTGATGTCTCAAAGCAGGCTGCTGACATGATCCTTTTGGATGATAACTTCGCCTCCATTGTCACAGGAGTTGAAGAAGGTATACAGTATTTTACTGTACTATTTAGGTGGAGATGCAAATACTTCAGTGCTGTACTTGCATCTGTCAGATAACAGAATTTCTTGCTTTCCTCAGGTCGTCTTATCTTTGATAACTTGAAGAAGTCCATTGCTTACACTCTGACCAGTAACATCCCAGAGATTTCACCTTTTCTCCTCTTCATCATTGCCAACATCCCACTGCCACTTGGCACAGTCACCATTCTCTGTATCGACCTGGGCACTGACATGGTACAGAAATTTACATAAGAAACTGTTTTTGTGGGCTACATTTTTGTAAAGCTAGTGTTACTAATTCTTGGATCAGAGACTGTATAGAGAGAATGTAAACAATAAACCACATCATCAGTCAAGACAAACGTAGGACATGTACATTTTGATCAGATCAGAGACACATGACTTACTAATTTGGTTTGAAGATCTTCACAGTAGTCAATCCAACATATGCCAATAAAATTGCTAACATTGCTTAACATACTGTACTGGTTGGAGTGATCATGGCTAGTCAGCTAGTTTGTAAACTTTGCTGACTAACAATCCTGATATCTGGCTACATATGGTGTAACAAAGGTGTTGTTGTGAAAACAATGGTGCTGTCTCAGCCACTGGTTTAACTGGTTTCACTGGTCTGACCCCTATCAGATTTGTCCTGCACCAAATTCTGGCCCACCAGCATACAGTCTACAGTCCTAAAGAGGAAATTACTTTTGACCATTTCAAAGCTGAAACTACCAAACACCTTGAAGGCCATTTTGAGGAATGCTGCCTTGTTGTGAAGCTTTGATGTGGACTGGCCATCTTTGTCTACATGACATACCATGTGGCTACATTACTAATCTTATGTGAAATCTGATGATATTTAGCATGCAAAGTTATACATAAGCGTGTCTATGAGAGTAATGGGGGTATGTGAGGGGATATGGTCTGGTTATTGAACATTGATGTTTGAGGTTTTGATTACTTGTTTTATATGTCAGGTTCCTGCTATCTCCCTGGCTTATGAAAAAGCTGAGAGCGACATCATGAAGAGACAGCCCAGAAATGCAAAGACCGACAAGCTGGTGAATGAGAGGCTTATCAGTATGGCCTATGGGCAGATCGGTAAGATCACTCTCCAGCATCATCCTACTGAAAGACCACCCTTAGGGATTTAATCAAAAAAGGAAGTAGAGTCTAGCCATGTATGTGCACTGAGCTATATTGAAAGCCTTGTCCTCTATTCTAAGGTATGATGCAGGCCACAGCAGGGTTCTTCACCTACTTTGTCATCCTGGCTGAAAATGGATTCCTGCCTTCAGATCTGATAGGTCTTCGTGTTAACTGGGATGACAAATCCAACAACGACCTTGAAGACAGCTATGGTCAGCAGTGGGTAAGTGTTCTACAATGTATACGTCATGACGTGTACTTCATTAAAGTGAAGCATGGTCAAGAGTGGAATTTTCACTATTTCTCATTTCTCATTTGCTTATTGTAGACATATGAACGCAGAAAAATCGTGGAATTCACTTGTCACACAGCATTCTTTTCTAGTATTGTGATCGTGCAGTGGGCTGACCTTATCATCTGCAAAACAAGAAGAAATTCCATAATTCATCAGGGAATGACGTACGTCAACGAAAAGGAAATAAAGGAAATGCACAAATAATGGGAATATAAGAGTACTTATAGGACTATAACTGCAGTGGTCACTTGTGGTGGTAGTGGTGACATTTACATCAGCATGCTCTCAATTTTTTTTTCTCTTGTCTGCAGCAACAAAATTCTCATCTTTGGTCTGTGTGAGGAAACAGCCCTGGCTGCCTTCCTGTCATACTGTCCAGGCATGGACATTGCCCTCAGAATGTATCCTCTCAAGTGAGTTCCCTGAACACACATCAACTTCATGTCAACCCTTTGTTATTTGTGATTATTCAGCCATACCCTGAATGAAATAACATATTGGTAAGGGACTGTTGTGACAATCAGATGTAGGTCTACAAGGCTTATGAAGAACTTTGTGCCATAGCACATGCAGTACATTCAGCCCTAATATTTCTGTTTACTCTTTTCATGATAATGGGATTGAGCTAAATATGGGAATGGCAATATCTGCATCTTCACTGAACACAAAGCATGTTCAAAGTCAATACTATGTCAAAATGGAGTGCTAAGCTGGCATTGAGAATGTACACCCTAAATGGTAAACATTACCCAGTGGTGACTTTGACCTGTCTGTATGTGCATGTGTGTGTGCATGTGTGTGTGTGTGTGTGTGTGTGTGTGTGTGTGTGTGTGTGTTTAGACCATGCTGGTGGTTCTGTGCCTTCCCCTACTCTCTACTCATCTTCCTTTATGATGAGTGCAGAAGATTTCTCCTACGGAAATACCCTGGAGGTAAGATGTTACCTGTGTCGATGACTTGCTGTTTACTGTGTAAACTTCCCGTCTCAGTTGTTGAGATTAATCTGAACTTGAATGAAAATACTCAGATACACATACTCAGTTGAAAGTAATGGGGTAGCCAAAGGGTGGCCAAGGCATACAGGGGGTGGCCATGCTATGATAAAGTGTGGTACATTTTTAATTAGTTAGATTTGATTTCCTGTATTCTGGTGTATTTGGTGGCATATCTATTGGCATGTAGTAGTCATACAATTAGACTTATGGGCCCTTGGCTATTTTCAGGGTAATTTCAATACCTTTACTTTGAAACTCTTATGTCAAGTGGGTTTTATTTCATTAATTTCAGCTATATACACTGTATGTAGTGAGACGAAACAATGTTTCACCATGGATTCAAGTGGTGCCACATTAAGATACATAGAAGACATTTGAGACAGGCTACATTTAGTGCACTTAGGCTACATTAGTGCACATACATTATAGATAAACATAAAGTGCATCAGACAACAGACAAGAAGACAGGTCATAAGTAAACTTGTAACAGAGCACTGATTGTTTGTGGATAGATTCACAGTGGAGGTGGAGGTAGAATATAGTGTTTAGAAAAAGTGCAGGTGTACATTTGATTCAGTGTAAATAAACATCATGTTTTGCTGTTCAACAGTCTGACTGCTTGAGGGAAGAGGCACTTTCCCATTCTATACTGCGGGAACTTTTCCCTGATGTCAGTCAAAATACGGGCCATCAACACATGCCTTATCTTTTTTTATTCTTTGATAGTCCAGGCTATCCAAATCTGGCAGTGTTTAATGTGATACTACTTGCATATAGCTTACATCAGCCTTAATATCAAAATACATTTTCGGTCTTAAAATGTTTCAGTCAGTAATCTAACAGAGAAAAATGGGTGTGAAGTAGGTGGAACTCACAACCCATTCGTCAGAGTTTTTGTCACATAAATAGCATTCACACATCATGTGAAACTGCCCAATCTGAGCTTTCCAGTGGTTCTACTCTCTAGTCTAGTTTCTTCTAGTCTCTGCGATGAATGATTAGTGAGAGAATGTAAATGAAAAAATTGAATACAACCAAATCCTTTCTCTTCTCTTCCAGGCTGGGTTGAAAAGGAAACCTACTACTAGTGAACATACTCACACATGCATCTCCCATCTGTGGCCTGCTTTCAGCCGGTTATCTTTGTGTTCATAATATTTGAAGGATGCTGAGGTGTCATTGCTTGTAACTTAAATAAAAATGTTGCCCTAATTGAATCCTCTAAATGTGATTTCCTTTTTTTCTGTAAGGCATCTTCAGTCAATCTTGTTTTGAAAATATCAGCATCTACTTGAGTAAAGAATTATTTTGCATCTGAAACATACCATGCACTGCCATGTTTTACCAGCATTTGGCTTGTGCTTAGCTCTAATTTCCATTCCTGGTGTAAAGACCATTTCAAAAGAGTGTAGATCATCTCACAGCCCTTTGTTGTCAGGCAGTGATGATGGCTTTGGAACAGTGCTTTATCTCAGGTCTTACTTTGACACTCACACCCTTTGTTAGAAAGACTCCAGGGGGCTCAGGGGTAATTTGCATGTGAATTTGGGCAGAACGGGAACAGACATGTTGCTTTTTAAATGCATTACTATGTCAACTCTCACCAACTTGCCCTTCCAGTCCCTAGCCAGTTACAGAATAAATGACACAAACCACTTCAATATGTGGGACCTTTATAAATGCTACTTCATCACCTTATCAATAGTCTCACAACAGACATCATCACCTGCAACGCCCCCCCCCACACACACACACGCACACATATATAGACAGACAGTTACTTAAAGAAACTCTAAGCAACAAGCACAGACACAATCCACACAACCACAGTGTTAAATATTTAAAGTTCAGCTTAGCTATTGTTTCCCTAAGTGGATAGACTTTCAAATGGCACAGTATTGCCCCATAGTCATTGACACTGATTAACTCTGGAGGTTCTGTGGTAGATAAGGAAAGACAAAAGAAAGTGAACAGGCCAGTTTTCTGAGTGGCTCTCCACCAGGTAAGTCTATTCCACTCAACTTCCTTTGAAAGGGGATAAGAAGAGATAAATCTAGCCAGCAGAAAACATATTTATTCTATCTGAACATCTACCTTTGAGTCTAAGCTGTAAAATATCACTTTATTGAACATAAGCTTCAAATGCTTTTTAAAACTATCAGTGGCTGAACATAGACAGATGATAGTTAGCTTCTTTTTAAACTTCAAATTTGTAAAGCTTCCATTTAATTTTATTTAACTTTGAGAATCCTGCACTAATACACCACTGAGAAGTCTTGGAATGACCTTTAAGGAAAAATGAAGGTTGAATGAAGTACTGTCAACAACAAAAAAATGTCGGAAGCCAAACCCCTCATCCCTGAGCTCCTCCCAAAATTCCGCCCTAACAGACAGGTGAATAGACAGAGTTATATAAGTCAGCGGCCACTAGGATCTGCAGAGGAACACAGGAGGACCTGCCTGGGAATACAGTCCTTTTACAGTCAGGACACAAGAAAAGCCCGAAAAAATGGGCTTGGGTGTAAGTGACCAGTTTTCTCTCACCCCAGATTTTGGAGGTTTCCACAAGGCTTTGCATTGCACGGATATTTTGCATGTATGCTTTTCTTTTTTCAATGATTATCACTAAATTATCACTTCGCCTTGTTTGATACAGAAAGGAAATGACAAATACAAGCTGGCAGCAACCTCTGAAAATGGGGGGAAAAAGGGAAAAAAGGAGAAAGATATGGAAGAACTGAAGAAAGAAGTTGATTTGGTGAGTCCCTGTATCACAGTCTTGCATTAACTAATTCTCCTTTAAAGTTACTTCTTTAAAGTTTTCTTAATCCCCAAACTTTGATTTAAAAACATAAATGTTGAGAGATACATGACTTAGTGAAAAAAGATTGTCTGTGTGAAGATTGCCAGAATGCTTCAGCTGTTGTGTGGAATGTCTGGGATAGGTGTTGAGCAAATATGGGATCAAGCCAGTATGAACAGTATCAGGCTGACTATTTGCAAAAAACAACCATAATGATTGTGAATTCACTTGATTTTTCTGCTCTCCCAAACGCTACAGTACATCTCAGTCTTTATTGTTTCACTGTAGCAAAGCTGAAAAGGCTGAGTGGCACAAATTTGTTGAACATTAGAATTAGTAACACATGGTAGAACAAGTGAGACTGTCGACACAAGATAAGAGTTAACTGCTCTTCTCCCCCATAGGATGACCACAAACTGACCTTGGATGAGCTTCACCGCAAATACGGAACAGATCTGACTAGGGTGAGTGCATGCAAATGTGGTTTGAGGGAAGAAATAAAAAATGTTGTCAAGGCCAGGGGAAATTCTCACAATCAAAATCACATTTGCCGAGTGGTCCTCCTTAGCAAGCAACAAGGTGTCCTCTGGTACACTTTTTTGTCCTCTGGCTATTTTTTTTATTTTTATTAGTCAATTTTCGAACACACAGGAAGTCCATTGTAATGTCAAGTTAATAGTTTGCGAATCAACTCAGAGGGGATGGAAAAGTAGCACTGCAGACTAGCACTGCTGCAACTCTACTCAGTATTGCATTTATCTACAGTACTGCATCAGGGGCCTCAACTAGAAATTTTAGCAACCAATTAACTAACAGCATTTGCAGGTAAATCCAATATGTTTAAAGTTTAAACAAAGTGCCCACCCACCACAAAGCTTATGCTTATGGACCTTTTTCACAGCAGGCATTTTTCCAAGAAGTGGCAGGGTAAGCACAGATGTTATGTTATGACATCCAATAAGGATCTGATTCTGCTAGACTAAATCAGAATCTTATTGGCTGTCATTAATGTTACCTGTGCTTACCCTGTCACTTCTTTGAAAAATGGCTGCTGTGAAAAAGGTCCACACAGTGTGTGGTTTACCAGCCTATTGGAAAAGTAATTAATTTTACTTTGTATGTGTGTGTGTGTATATGTGTGTATGTGTTTGTTTATGTTGATGGTTTGTCTAATCAAGCACTGCTGGGAATAGGAGCCATATGGTCCCTTACTATGTAAACAGCAAGGTGCTTTTATCCAGTTATGTCATTTTAATTAGGAGGCTGAAGTTTGAACTTTGGACGAACAATGTCAGTTTTTGAGCATGATTGCTGGAAGTCCATTGTAATGTGAAGTTAATATTTTGCCAAATGATTCAGAGGGAATGGAAAAGTAGACAGGCTAGCATTTCTGTAAATCTGCTCAGTACTGTATTTCGCTATGGTACTGTGTCAGGGAACTTTCCAAAGGCCTCTGATTCCTCAACTAGAAATTCTAGCAACCAATAAGCAAACAGAATTTGAAGGCATAGCCAATAGGTTTAAAGTTCAAAGTGCTCACCTATTGCAAAGTAAGTGTATGCTTATTGAGAGTGTCCAGACTTTGCACTAAGTGAAAGAATCCAGTCTACCAGGCTAAGTTACCGAGTACACAAATTACACCTTTAAACTGCACTGCTTGATACCACGTTACACTTTATGTATTCGAGAATTAATATTTACTTCATATTATATTTATAATAAAAATTGTATTTAGTCTGTATAATCATAGGTTAAATATGTACTAGTTTATAGCCTAACCGCTGCACATTGCAGCATGTACATAGGGCTTAGGTGGCAGATTGTGATTGTGATCTTCAGAGGAAAAAAAAACAACAGGTAATTTAACATACCAACGTGTAGCCGGTAGCCTATGAGTGTTCACTGACTGATCTGACTGTACTTTTTTGCTACCAGGGTCTGTCGTGCTCTCGTGCAAAAGAGATCCTTGCTCGTGACGGCCCCAATGCTCTGACTCCACCACCCACCACCCCAGAATGGGTGAAGTTCTGCAAGCAGCTCTTTGGTGGGTTCTCCACTCTGCTGTGGATTGGAGCCATCCTCTGCTTCCTGGCCTATGGTATTCAGGCTGCCTCAGAAGATGAACCAGCAAATGATAACGTAAGGATTTTGACATACATTAAAGCATCACACCAAAAATAGCAAAAGTGTAAATGATATATTTTTTTAATCCAGTAAAAGATTATTAATACCGCTGTCTTCTTTACAAGTTTTCTAGTGGTCTAGATTACAATTTCCCCCATTCTCATAGCTGTACCTGGGTATTGTGCTGTCGGCTGTCGTCATCATCACCGGTTGCTTCTCCTACTATCAAGAGGCCAAGAGCTCAAAGATCATGGATTCCTTTAAGAACCTGGTTCCTCAGGTACATAAAAGTAGCTTTCAGATGACTTCACTCTTACAAATATGCAAAACCCTCATCTGTCTGCAACATCACCCTGTTGTCCGTTAAATATGTGATATTCACTTTTTCACAGCAAGCTCTGGTGGTGCGTGACGGAGAGAAAAAGAACATCAACGCTGAGGAGGTGGTGGCTGGAGATCTGGTGGAGGTGAAAGGAGGAGACAGGATTCCTGCTGACCTGCGTATCATCTCTGCTCACGGCTGCAAGGTGAGCTGCTCTAAATCTACCTCTATTGCTTGTTTATATAGGCCTACTCAATATGTTATTTATATTGCTGCATGGTTTTATTGGTGTATGGTTTTCTTTTGTTGTGCTCAGTGTCTCTATTCTCCTCCGTCAGGTGGACAACTCCTCCCTTACTGGAGAATCTGAGCCACAGACTCGTACCCCTGACTTCTCCAATGATAACCCCCTGGAGACCAGGAACATTGCTTTCTTCTCCACCAACTGTGTTGAAGGTACACAAATAACAAGCCCCATACACCATCAGCTCAGAATGAACAACATCCAAGTGCACTTTTTAAATTTATTTTCTTAAATAAAATTAAGACAATTTATTAAATTATAAATGATTTTTATTTTTATATAAATAATACAAAAGCATTAGCCTTTTGCAAATCATATCGATAATATTACTTCCGCCAAGACAGGAGGGACATATGCACACACTACAGCAATGGGCAGATTTTTAATGCAGCTTAACACACATTCATGGTAGTCCTGCGGCCATGCACAACCTCTCCTAACTAAATGAAGCCAAAGTCAAAATATCCATTCTACATATGTCCTCTTTAAAATTAAACTATCTCTTATATTTTGAATCATACTTGACTATTTTTCCAGGCACTGCCAGAGGAATTGTGATCAACACAGGTGACCGTACTGTCATGGGTCGGATTGCCACTCTTGCTTCCAGCCTGGAGGGTGGCAAAACCCCTATTGCCAGAGAGATTGAGCATTTTATCCACATCATCACTGGTGTGGCTGTCTTCCTGGGTGTCAGCTTCTTCATCCTCTCCCTCATCCTTGGATATGGCTGGCTTGAGGCTGTCATCTTCCTCATTGGTATCATTGTTGCTAACGTGCCAGAGGGACTGCTGGCTACTGTCACTGTGAGTAAATCAGTCCGTTTGGTTGTGTGTGTGTTTGTGTGTATGTGTGTGTGTGTGTGTGTGTGTGCGTGTGATGTTGGGGGGGAGGGGGGAGGCATAATAGTTTTTTAGAACAGTTTTTTAGAACAGTTCAAAAATTATCTGATTAGTCACAATAGAAAATTTAAGTTAATCGCGCCTATTCACAATTATTCACACATTTAAAATCCCAGAGTTCACTTTTATTTTTTTGTGAAGTAAGAATGTCATACATGCCCCTGGTTAGCGCAGGCTTCAGAAAAGTGGCACTCTGTGGCACTCCTTTTAACATTACTGTTAAAAGAGGCACTGCATATTCAACAACCTCGTTGTTACAAAAAATATATCAGGTTTCTAGGCAATCAGTTGTTCTGGCAACAAGCAAACTTCTCATGACTGCCAAAGTACTGCCTGCAGATGAAGCGCTGAATTTAGAACAGTTATTGAAAGATAGGCACAGTATAATCGGGAAATCCTGCCACTGAATTCACAGTAATGTCTTAAGTTGTTTACAAGGTCTATACAGCAGACTAGCATGTTGCTAGTACCTAAAGTAAGCTGCTGAAGCACACCAGAAAACAAAACAAAAGTAATTTCAATACCACCAGTGGTCTGTGTAACCCAGATACTCAGTAAATTTAGCAAGCAAACCACCTAGCATTGGGCTGACTCTTGTAATATCACTTTTTACCATGTGTGGTGCTGTAGTGCGAGTGAATTGTCTTGGGATGTGCAACTACATTCAAGACTAGTCAAATCTTACAGAATTCCATATAAAATATTGGATAATATATATATATATATATATATATATAATATTTATATATATATAATATATATATATTTTTATATATATTTATATATATATATATAATATATATATAAACTATAAAGATAACCTTTATTATTATATTTATATATGAAACACATTAAGGTCTGGATAGTAACCTGCAATGCCCTTGCAGGCCCAACCATACTAGGAATGATAGCTATAAAGATATATGTAACTATATAAACGTCCACTACACTGAAAAATGAAATTTTGCAAAATGCAATGGGCAAAATGCAAAATGCTCTGATTGCTTGTAAGCTTCTTTATTGTTCCGAATATGGTCCCCAAAAAAATTGTCCCACCTGAAATTATCTTTATGGAATACGATTTGGACATCGCCATTCATGTTAACTGAGCAATGAAGGAATCTGCCTTTGCTGTTTCCTATTACAATTATCATTGCTTGTGTGAGTGGCTCATGACGTGCTTTATGTCACTTAAAGGTCTGTCTGACCCTGACTGCCAAGCGTATGGCCAAGAAGAACTGCCTGGTCAAGAACTTGGAAGCTGTGGAGACTCTGGGCTCCACCTCCACCATCTGCTCTGACAAGACTGGAACTCTGACCCAGAACCGCATGACGGTGGCTCACATGTGGTTTGACAACCAGATCCATGAAGCCGACACCACCGAGAACCAGACTGGAACCTCTTTTGATCGTTCCTCTGCGACCTGGACTGGTTTGTCACGCGTGGCTGGCCTGTGCAACCGTGCTGTCTTCTTGGCTGATCAGCAGAATGTCCCCATCCTCAAGGTATGTAAAGTGAAAATCAAAGATGATACAATTAATTACACCATTGAGTTCACTACAGGAAATAACAAAACAAACTAAATGTCCATGGTCTGAAGAACTTTTACAGTTACGTTTGCCTTGCCTCACAGTCAGTTTCCATCTCACAATATGTTGTGCACTTGCAATATTTTTTGATCCCTTAACTTTTCGAGGAAAATTTCAAGGGAAAGCAATACGATATCAAAAGTAAAAAAAAACTACCTCTACAAAAATTCCCACCACAGTACTTTTTGGTCATCCTTAATTTGGTCTATGGTCTATTATTCAGTCAATTATAGCTAACTCAACCCATTTCCAGGCCCAAACCCTGATGTTTTGTTTAGAAAATAAAAAAAAGATTGTTATAAACAGATACAATTGATATAATTGATCTGTCTTCTGCAGAGAGACACAGCTGGAGATGCCTCTGAGTCAGCCCTGCTCAAGTGCATTGAACTGTGCTGTGGCTCTGTGACTGAGATGCGTGAGAAGTACAAAAAAGTTGCCGAGATCCCTTTCAACTCTACTAACAAATACCAGGTAACATGTGTAACGTGTAACAGTATCCCAAATTTATAAGAAACTGAAAAGCTGGGAATTTCCTTCAGATAATCTCCATGTATATCTACCACTAATAGCTGTCTGTTTTTTAAAAAGGTCTCCATCCACAAAAACTCCACCCCAGGAGAGACCAAGCACCTGCTGGTGATGAAGGGAGCCCCAGAGAGGATTCTGGACCGCTGTTCATCCATCCTGATCCAGGGCAAAGAACAGCCCCTGGATGAGGAGTTGAAGGATTCCTTCCAGAGTGCCTATGTCGAACTGGGAGGTCTAGGAGAAAGAGTGCTCGGTAAGGAGTCACTTTCTAGTTTCTAGACTAGTTTCTATGCCCAAATCTTCCAGCTAGGAGGGTTTGCTGCCTTTTTGCACAGCAAAATGTTCTGTGTCTGTGTGCCATGCCATATAAACATCATCCATTTAGCTTGTGCAATCTATGAGAGGGCTCATCAATATGTGCATGAGCACTCACATAGCTTGTAAAGAGTATAAAATAGCCATGACATTGTAAACAAAATCGTCCAAAGACATTTGAAATTCTAGGTATTATTTCAACATGACATGATTATACACAACCATTTGCGGTCAGGTTTCTGCCATTACAACCTGCCTGATGACCAGTTCCCTGATGACTTTACATTTGATACGGAGGAGGTGAACTTCCCCACTGAGAAGTTGTGTTTTGTTGGCCTGATGTCTATGATTGACCCTCCTCGTGCTGCTGTACCTGATGCTGTGGGCAAGTGCAGAAGCGCTGGAATCAAGGTAGAGTGATCTGTTTACCTAACTTGCCCTGTATTCATCACAATTAAAGGTGTCCTATGCAAGTCTGGAATCTTTTAACTACGTAGCTACCATCATGATCAATTTGAAAGAGTTGAGTTGACTGGCACGGTGATATACATACAAGGCTCATATGTGAGTTACTTTTGGTTTCATCCTTTAGTCGGACAATGTAGGCATCTTACAAATGCAAAAGAGACAGTCGGGGGAGCTGAGAGAGTCTTCATGTGCCCCGAAATTAGATATATAACCATGAGTGACCATGAAGCCATGAAGCATGAAGTGACTACAGAGTGGGTAAATTAACCTAAAATTCTTGCATAGTGTGCCTTTAAGCATTTTGGATGTTTTGTTTTCCACTGTAGGTCATCATGGTGACTGGTGATCACCCTATCACTGCCAAGGCCATTGCCAAGGGTGTGGGTATCAATAGGGCCAAATGAAGATATTTGGACATTGTGCTTGGATCTTTCTGAAAACTGAATTTGTTACTTTCAGGTCGTCTGATCTTTGACAACTTGAAGAAGTCCATTGCTTACACTCTGACTAGTAACATCCCAGAGATTTCGCCTTTCCTCCTCTTCATCATTGCTAACATCCCACTGCCACTGGGCACAGTCACCATCCTCTGTATCGACCTGGGCACTGACATGGTATAGAAATTTATTTCCCTCCAGACTGATCACAGATGGCTGATCATCATAAGAGCTGTCATAGTTAAAACATGTTTGTAAAGCTAACATCACACCAATAATATTGGACAGGATACTTTAACTCTGCTTCTCCTTACAGCTTTATTGCTAATTGTTTGATGAAGTTTTGCTGAAAATGTTTTGCTTTCAAATATAATGTGTGTGTGTGTGTGTTTTGGGAGGGTGCTGGGTATTGAGGGAAGCAATACAGTCTGGTTTATGAGCAGTGTGGCTTGAGGGTTTGATTGCCTGGCCTACATTTCAGGTTCCTGCTATCTCCCTGGCTTATGAGAAAGCTGAGAGCGACATCATGAAGAGACAGCCCAGAAACCCAAAGACAGACAAGCTGGTAAACGAGAGGCTAATCAGTATAGCCTATGGGCAGATCGGTAAGATCACACTACTGAAAGACCACTGTGAGCAACACAGTGTGAATTAGTCAAAATAATAGTCCCACTATAAACCCATACAGTTTTAACATGTTTGTTCTTCCATTCTAAGGTATGATGCAGGCCACAGCAGGGTTCTTTACCTACTTTGTAATCCTGGCTGAAAATGGATTCCTACCTTCAGATCTGATAGGTATGCGTGTGCATTGGGATGACAAATCCTGCAATGACCTTGAGGACAGTTATGGTCAGCAGTGGGTAAGTGTTTCAGTGGTTTGAGGTTGGTTTCTTTCTGGAAATCAAATATACAGAATTGAAGTGCTGTATTTAATAGTAGAGCCCACAGCATTTGTTTCCTGTCTCACATCTTCTCTTCCTCCTCCTCTACCTCTTCCTCGTACAGACATATGAACGCAGGAAAATAGTGGAGTATACATGCCACACGGCATTCTTTGCCAGTATTGTGATCGTGCAGTGGGCTGATCTAATCATCTGCAAAACAAGAAGAAACTCCATCATTCAGCAAGGAATGACGTAAGTGACTGAACGTCATTGAGGCAGGAAAAGAAGAGGGACACAAGCGAATTAGCATCCATTTGTGTGGAATATGCAGTATCCCTTCACCTGGCTTTAGGAAGAGCAGAGTGAGCACTTTGATCACTCAGTAATTGTGTGTTTCCCCAGGAACAAAATTCTCATCTTTGGCCTGTTTGAGGAAACAGCACTGGCTGCTTTCTTGTCATACTGCCCAGGCATGGATGTCGCCCTTAGAATGTACCCACTCAAGTAAGTGGGTGATTCTTCACATCAGCTATTCATTATTCATGATTACCCATAGAGACTATGCTGTTTTCTAGCTGTCCCTGTGGCATTTTGTTTACCTTGTTTACCTCTGACACTTATGAAAGAAAATGTGACTACCATTCATTCAGGCATCACAACAGTTTAATGGAATCAAATGTAACAAAGCTAATTCAAAAAAAGTGTTGTTGCTTCTACCTATCTATATTCTAGCTATCGCTATTTGGGTCAGTATACTGTTTCACCCATTGGCAAAATAATCATGATTGTGACAAAACTTATTAATGACACTGAAATACATCATGTTAGTACACTTACTAATCTTATCATTGCAATGAGGTCAAGATAAGCATTTGATAAAATAATGGTACCACTGATTTAATTGGACACAAAATATGTTAAGGTCAATACTGTGTCACTGTGACACTGTGGGTCTCTCAACTAATCTTTAAAGCATTAGTTCTCAAACTGGGGTCTGGGAACCCCAGGGGTCCACAGCGCATTGCCAGGGGGTCTGTGAAAAACTTTGTTACTAAATAGCATCTAGCAGAAGAAATGTATATAAGCTTGTATGGTCAAATTTGTGTTGTGATTATGACGGGTCCTTTTTTCTGCTCCATGAGGGGTCCCCGGTCCAATAGAGTTTGAGAAACCCTGCTTTAAAGAAGGCAAAACCTAAAGCTGAATTCATGATTGTATAGCTGTATGAAAAATCTAATGTTTGCTTTTTGCCTGTGTGTGTGTGTGTGTGTGTGTTTAGACCATGCTGGTGGTTCTGTGCCTTCCCCTATTCACTACTCATCTTCCTCTATGATGAGGCCAGAAGATATATCCTGCGAAGAAACCCAGGGGGTAAGATATTTTCTCTGTCAGCAACACCCAACTTTTTGCCACCAGTATTAATCCGAATGTATGTGAGCTCTTTTTATCAGATAGTAGTTAAATTTGTTTAATTACAAGCAAAGATTATAGTGACGCAAAGATTATAGTGACAACACACTATTAAGCCTGAATGTTGGATTTTGCTTTATTTTGCTATTAGTAATTATAATCATTTCTTTGTGTTTCAGGCTGGGTGGAAAAAGAAACCTATTATTAGTGTTCTCCAGCACACATCACCTCACACCTCACATCTCACATCTCCCATATGTACCCTACTTTATACACATGCATTGTGTATTGACATGTACAAGGTGTTGAGATGATGTTGCTTATTATAACTTAAAATAAAACATCACTCCAACTTCAATCTGTGTCTATATGTATCATTTTGTCCTATCAGCATTATCACACTGTACCACAGACATTGTTCCGTCATTATTTCCTAAATGGTTTTCATTAGAGAGAAAATTGTTCATACATCTTGATCTCTGAACCAAAGCATGTTAATTCCATCTTATATGCTCATGCTATGGTTTTCAGTGGAAGACAACCAGCTTGACACACATACAAGCAATACAGAAATGAAAAAAAAAACAGGTAATACAACTTCCTTTATTCTCTTTGTTACAAAACCATATAGTTAATTTCAAGAAGTATAGATAATGTTTGTCTTAATCTTAATGTCCAAATAATGTGGTTACATTTCTCCCCATAGAACATAGAGCGTCTTCTGTGTTTGATGTTTATCACAGGCCCGCCCACTTGAGTCTATGGGTGAATCTTCCACAAATGTAGTTTAGTTTAAAGCATTCCACTACAATCTTGATTAAATCTATCGTAAGACATCTATATTTCTTTAAACAAATCCTAAGACTGCTACTATCTATATTATCTATTTCCATTAAAATGTAAATATCCTAAGAAGCATGTAAACAAACTTTTTGCAAATAAACAATAAAGTAAAAAGTTATAATGATATGGTTACTTAGAGTAAAAGGGAAAAAAGGTTTTAAACAGACATAATGTTGGAAACGTCACACATATAAAGAGAAATTAGACATTAGGAAAACCATCCATTATTTAATCTTTATGCGGGTTACTCAGTAGGAAGAGTCATAGTCCAGGTTTTGATGCATAAAAATGATCATGTCAATGTGATCGTGTCTCTGGTACAGTGCCACGGCATGTCATTGCTGCATCATGGTTGGATATAGATGTCCATACCAGGAATATCTTTGATCCAAGGTTTCTGAGGAGATTTTATTTTTCATTGTGTATTTTCACAGCACAGCTTCTGACACTCTTATCTCTTCTTGAAAAAAACGGCACCACCTCTGTCTTGTTGCTGGCTCGCGATTGCAGCGTGGCTCAAGCATCACCTGGGATGCGTGTCTCGCGGATGTAGCGTGAAAGCTCTGACCTGTTTAGGTGGCTAAATGAAAACAGACAGGTAACACTCGCCGTGGATGCGCCACACATCTGGTGTAAAAGAGGCATTACTGACTAAACCCCAAAGCCCTTTAAACAATAAAATCATGTATTTCATTGAATGAAAAGAAAAAAAAACAGTCCCTGGACATACTCATTCATAAATACCAAAGATGTTTAAATGCCAGTCCATACGTACTCCTTTTTGTGCCATGGCATTAGAGCTTGTAGCATCGTTGTCCAGCAGGGGGCACTGCACTGGTTCTGGAATGCCATCATTCACACAGAGAGAGGGTTGGAACATGACAGTTTCCATGGAAACACATTTATAGGATCACGGCCGCAGCGTGTAAATAAAATTCAAGATATTTTTAGCTTTCACTTTGAGGATGAACTTCTGCATACACACACACACACACACACACACACACACACACACACACACACACATACACACACAGAGATGCACACACACACGCAAACACACACGCACACACGCAAGTGATCCAATAGTCAGTGCTCACTGATCACGGATCTTAACATTTTCCTAATTAACAGCAGACCAATACTCTGTAACATTGTAGATGGGGAGGCCGATGGAATAATGCTGAATGAGGCAGTGCTTGCCAAATATTAATATAAATATTATGTTTTGTGTGTTGTGATTTTTTTTTGTGATCACATCTTTAGGATAAGGGGCAGTTGCTTTTCAACTAATTAAACTCAATTCCATGTTAAAGTCTCGAGCAAGGGGCCATTACTGTAAATCTCTCAATAACGTAGACCCCGCCCCTTACTTCTATGTTACCATGGCAAAGGCACTAGACGTCACGAATAAAAGACACACTGTATATAAGAATTGGAGCCTTGTGACGGCTAGGGAGCTTGGATGCTTGTCTGGGTGGTGTGACGCGTGTGGCAAGGAGGCATCCAGCATTTTTTTATCTGGTATTAATTGCTGTCTAAGGAAACTGTAATCGTCACATTTGAGAAGTCTTGTACAGATTTCTGTATATTAAAATGGGACGCGGAGTAAGTAGCCTATTTCCTTATTTTGTCAACCTAAACCTTTTTTTATTATTAAAAATGTGCTTTATCTACATTTCCTGGATTGTTTCTGTCGGAGTAGAAATAGTTGATGCTCACAGAAAGTCATGAAAGACGGAAGAGTATATTTCTGAACTGTATTAAAAACAGACGAAATGAATAACGTTAGTCAAAACTCAAAATGCCTGCGATGTTTGAAGACTTCCGCAATCCCCCTTGTGAAATTGGCATTCATTTGTGTAGCCATATGAGCATAGCTGGCTAACAATTGTTGTTGAATGTTGATATTCTTTTATAGTGTATTGGAGAACCAAGTAATCATTTTACATTAAATGTATTTAGGGGTATGAGTGAATTGTCAGCCATGTTGAGAAAAGTTGCATAGGCCATCTGAAAATATTAACGGGAAACTACAAAAAGTGCCACAAAGATTGCTCAACAGAAGCGTGCGTGGAAACTTCCTCTGCGATGGCTCGACTTCGCCGTGGCGTGTTCTTTCTGTCTGAGGCGGAGAATGGATTCTGAACTGCTACCGAACAGTATAGCAAATATACATGATAGATGCGCGTTTGACTTGTGTGACATTGTTGAATGTGTAGTAATGTTAGCGTCTTTAGAACGATGTCGCCGATGTGAAACAACAATAGGAAGTTGATGCAACATGTTTCTAAGCATTCCGAGCGGGACCATTTATAGTGGGGCGAAGTGTGGTACAGGATGCTTATAAGTCTTACGAGGTTAGTTGAATGATTTAAGAGAGGCAAAGGGTTTGTTTGACGTAGCGACTTTTATGAAGTTGTTCCTATGGCGCCCTCAGTTTTGGACTAAGTTAACCTATGAACGTCACAATGAAACGGGAAGGAAGGTGAGGGTCCTTAGCCGGTAGTTTTAGATATGTGGTGTGTAGGCAAGCGCATTAGGAAGGAGACTGCCTGGTTTAAAATTCTAAACGAACACCGAAAGTCATAAATTCTATTCTGTATTCTCTGGTAGTGCTCGTCGCCGTTTGAATAAGTTAAGGATATCGGTGCGTTAATCTTTTTCATGTTATGTCGCATGATGTTGCCGCACATTTTCCAGAAAGAAATGCATTGCGATATGTTGTGTATAGGCTAAGGTGACATTGCAACTATGGAATGAGTCTTGTCTATTTTTGAACGAAGTGGCTTTATTCCATAGCCACTTTAATTGGATGTGGCGGAAATTACACATGATGTTTGGAGTGATGAGAATGTATGTGCCATGTGAGTCGCATTTCCCACGTAGGTAGCTGTTGCATTCGGCACAAGAGGCACCACTCTCTGCTACAGAGAAAAGCGCAGCCCTCCAGACTTGAAATGATGCAAGGAAAGCTGGGGAAGTTAGAGGTGCAGAAAACTCTCACAGGAGTTTGTAAACATTAGCCTACAGAATGACTTACTTCACCTAGTTTTGTCCACCTAGTCTACCAATACAGTGGTGTGTTTAGCTAGGCCTTTAGTCGATGCTTCAGAGGGGCTACGGTAGGCGTAAGAGATTTTTCAACTGTGTTTGCCATTATCCATGTGTCCCGTGAGTCAAATTGGCTATGTCGTTTTCTTTCGACCACCTCAATCTTCAAGTCAACACTAATTCATGTGTTTTCTCGTGGAAGGGTAGGTTGTGAACTGTAAAATTCCAGCTAGGACGATTTGTTTAAGCAGCATGCACCAGATCTGCATGGCCTTTATCAGGTGTCGGGCCCCAGCTGGCTATTCTCACTCCGACCCTCTCTGCCTCAGGCCACCACCCCCCTCTATCCCAGGAGGGTGCATGCCTGTCGGAGACCATCGCTGCTCTCCCAAGGACTTAACATTCTTTCCGCTCAACAGTCACTGTGGGTTAGCAAGCCCTTTTGTCACCCATGATCGCGTGTCCATGACTGGACACACACACACACACAAACAGGTGGAGACCACTTTACATGCTCAACCCCTCTCCCCCTGTATGTGTTGTGTTTGAGACACTGCCGTTCTGCCGTTCCACCTTCCATTCCGCTGCTGTTTTGACCCAAGGATACAGAATAGAATATAGCTTTGGAACTGTGTCTCCGTTGTTTCCACTTGTGCAAACAATGTGCCTCTCTTGAACAGTCATCTCTCTTCATCACCAGGGGAGAGAGGTGGAAGAATTCAACCTGTATGTTAAATTGACATCATTTGACTAGCTCTTGTTTCACACAACCTGGGTTGTTGTAATTGGCAGTTAAATTGTTTTTTTTTTGCCCCCCTTCCCTTGTCCAGGTTAGGAGTGAGGTAGGCAGTGAGTTGTGTGTGTGAGTGTCAGTGGTTTTTAATGAGCTCTTTCAGCCACAAAGGGAAAGTGAGGGTTGGAACACGTGACTCCACCCATTGAGATATCCAGAGGTGTGGCTCTATCGCCCATGGCAACAGGGCAAAGTCCTGGGGGTGGGGGGCGCAGCGGTGCTGTAGGGTGGGAAGTGATACGGTTGAGTGAGCGCTTTTGTTTTTTGGCACTCGCACAAGAAACAGGGAGAGTTAGAGAGGGAGAGAAACACGCTCTTTCCAGAGCTCAGCGGAATGGTGACTTGCCAGAATGCCTGCCTGGTTAACTGTCAGTGAATACGAACAGAAGTGGTTACTGTAGCCTTTTGTTACGCCTCTCCTTCCGTATTTTGACAAGGTCTGCTCTGCCATGCTCTGTCTCTCTCCCACACACACACACACACACACACGTGTTTCTGTTCTTTCACTTTCAGTATCCCACTTCTATTGCACTCTGACATAATGCTCTGCGCAGTGTGCTGAGCAGAGCCCCTCCTGATGTCATCTTCATGCAAAGACAAGCAGCGAAGTATGACTTGACGGTGTTCATGAAGTGCACAAACACGGCCCATTCCAATTGTTTTTCACTTCCCCTCCTCTTGTTAAAAGTGAAGCGTGAGCAACAAAGGGTCATTGTTTTGAGGAGTCACGCAAAGGCGAAAAAAACATTGCATATCCTTGAGAGCCGCCTGTGAAATTTCTTTTTTCTGACCTCTCACCCCCCTTTTCTTCTGTTTTCCACTAGGTTTTTAAGAGGAGACAGCTGGTGTTTAAACACTGTTAAATGAAAAAAATGCAAGTGTGTCAGAAATATTGTCGCAAATTGGCTTCCTGCTTTTTGTTTGGGTTCATTTGGAGATTGGTGAGCTAAAGCGAAGTGCTGAGAGTCAGAAGATCTACTAGTCAGAGTTTTGAATAAAACATGAGGGAGCTTTCAGTGGCTGCTTATCTGTTGCTATTAGTCAGGGTGGCAGCTTTGAGGCATTGCTGCACAGGTCAAGATCTGTGAGTGCATAGCGGCAATATGGTGTGGTAGTCGTGGGACTTGGCAGTTTGAGTTGAAATCGTGCAATATAAATTTTCAGGATTGTCAGCTGTTTAGACACAGGAGAAGTCATTGGAAGCCCCATCTCAACCTACAAGACATGACATTCAGATGTAGTTGTCAATGGTTTAAGTGCCTCTTGCAAGGCCTATAATCATTGTATTCTCATGCTTATTATAAGTTATTATTATTATTATTATTATTATTATTATGCAAAATGAATTACAGAAAGAAACAATAGACGTGAAGTGCAATATTTGTTTTACAAGCTTATAAGCTTACGCTTATAAAACCTAATGAATCGTTCATAGCTTTTAATGCTCACAAGTCAGTAAGTTTTTTTTTGGATCATTTCAGCTTTTAGTGCATCATAGCACTTATTTAGTGCAATAGCATCATTTGATTACATAATGTGAAAGTCAGGAGCTGTGACCTCTTTAAAGTTCAGCTCATTTAGGTTGTATAACCAGCAATCTACAGATATTACATGTTGGTTCAATTCCCTGTAAAAAGCAATCCCTCAGATTTAAAATGCTGATATACTTAACATCACAAATCCAGTCTGTTTGGATGGACAGATAAGCACTTAGTCCATACATCATGTTGATCTGGAGACATAATGGCACATATTGTGCCTCATACAGATCACTCCTGTCCAATTAAGCATTTGTATTTGCAAACAATGCAACATTGTCACAAAGCAGCTTTACTGAGAACTGGAACCAAGACAGACAAGAGGCCTAGCGTGATAATACAAGGGGGGAAAATATGTTCCAGGGTTAAGCGCCATGAATTTCTTCTGTGAAACTACTGCCACAAGATCAGCAACTTTCTCCTAACTAATTGTTCTCTACTTTGGTGTGTCACAGGAAGGACGGGAACAATATGAGCTCGCTGCCACTTCAGAGCAGGGGGGGAAGAAGTCCAAGGGCAAGAAGGAGAAAGATAAGGATATGGATGAGCTGAAGAAAGAGGTGGACTTGGTAAGGCAACTTTACCTTTCCTTCTGCAAAAAGACAAGTGCTGATAATTGGTAAAGTTTTTTTTTTTTCTTTTTACAACTTGAATTAATGTTTTTACCTCCTAATCTTGATTACCTCAGGATGATCACAAGCTGACACTTGATGAGCTTAACCGCAAATATGGCACTGACCTGACCAGGGTGAGTTACTGTTTTAATCATGCTTATACCACTGCCTGATCAGATTTCCCATTGTGATGCACTATTTAGAACAGGAATTATTTTCAGATAACCGCACACCTATGAAGAAGTTCCACTTTTCTGGCAGTATTACACTTGCATATCAATTCAATATCAATCACTTGCAAATCTTGCATATCAATCAATATCAATACACTTGCATATCCCAGGGATATATACAGGATAGAATCTTTGGACAACGTCAGACCAAACTAACAACCCACTTTTGATTATAGCAACCGTCCATTTAGAAAGAGGTAGTTCTGCAAACAACCCTGTGTTGGCTATCAAAACTACACAGTGTAGATGTGCAACAGTGGTATAAGTGGGATAATCAACTCCACGTCTTGGGTATATCAGTGAATATTGCACATATCAAGGTGTAAAGGCCATATCACCACCTCGAACAAGCAATATTCACAGATATACACATGCCGTGTCATTCATTATCTCTTATAACACTAAGGTCCACACAAAATGACACATCTATGTTTTGTATTAGAGGTACTGTAAAAGCCTTGTTTGTTGTCTCCTGATTTCAATTGGCAAGAAGTTAGTGAATGGTTCTATGCTGAATTTGCAGGGTCTGTCGTGCTCTCGTGCAAAAGAGATTCTTGCTCGTGACGGCCCCAATGCTCTGACTCCACCACCCACCACCCCAGAATGGGTGAAGTTCTGCAAGCAGCTCTTTGGTGGGTTCTCCACTCTGCTGTGGATTGGAGCCATCCTCTGCTTCCTGGCCTATGGAATTCAGGCTGCCTCAGAAGATGAACCCGCAAATGATAACGTAAGGAGCACCATCTTTATGTATAGGGCAGGCTAAATGTATTTCCCCACATGAACATCTGACCATTGGTTTTAATCTGTATCCCCTCACAGTTGTACTTGGGCGTTGTGCTGTCTGCTGTTGTGATCATCACTGGATGCTTCTCCTACTATCAGGAGGCTAAAAGCTCAAAGATCATGGACTCCTTCAAGAACCTGGTCCCTCAGGTACCTCTAAGTGATAAGGTTTTTCAGTAGATGTATTTTGTTTTGTACACATCTTCATAGACCTGATTTTATATCTTTTTGACTTATCTTGTAGCAAGCCCTGGTTGTACGTGATGGAGAGAAGATGAGCATCAATGCTGAGGAGGTGGTGGTTGGAGATCTGGTGGAGGTAAAGGGTGGAGACAGGATTCCTGCTGACTTGCGTATCATCTCCGCTCATGGCTGCAAGGTAGATGAAATGCTTGCATAATACATAATGCACATCATTTTCAGTATACGTTTTAATTTGGGTTTATTGTATTGTTTGGCACAATATCAAATCATTGTGTCATTGTCAGGTGGACAACTCTTCACTTACTGGAGAGTCTGAGCCACAGACTCGTACACCTGACTTCTCCAACGACAACCCCTTGGAGACCAGGAACATTGCCTTCTTCTCCACCAACTGTGTTGAAGGTACATTGGTTTTAGATACTGGTGTTCAAATCAATATCCTTCTTTCAAACTAATAGGTTTACTCTAATGTGCACAAAAGTGATATTACTTATTGTCATAATTTACTTTTTTGCTTTGTTTGTTTAGGTACTGCTAGAGGTATTGTCATCAACACTGGTGATCGCACTGTCATGGGTCGCATTGCCACGCTGGCCTCTGGCCTTGAGGTTGGACGTACACCCATCTCCATTGAGATTGAGCATTTCATCCACATCATCACCGGTGTGGCCGTCTTCCTGGGCGTCTCCTTCTTCATCCTCTCCCTTATCCTCGGTTACACCTGGCTTGAGGCTGTCATCTTCCTCATTGGTATCATTGTTGCCAATGTGCCAGAGGGTCTCTTGGCTACTGTCACTGTGAGTACACAGGTCTAGAGTTCAAAATTGGGGTACTGTCATGTTAATCATTTACAGAATTATATATTGATGTCAGCATCTTATCTCTATCAATCCATAAGATGATTCAAAGTCCAAAATTCATTATAAGGTCAATGTTGTGCAGCTAGTCCTTTTTTTTTTTTTTTACTGAACTTTGCTGCCACAATTCCAATTTTAGGTCTGTCTGACCCTGACTGCCAAGCGTATGGCCAAGAAGAACTGCCTGGTCAAGAACTTGGAAGCTGTGGAGACTCTGGGCTCCACCTCCACCATCTGCTCTGACAAGACTGGAACTCTGACCCAGAACCGCATGACAGTGGCTCACATGTGGTTTGACAACCAGATCCATGAAGCCGACACCACCGAGAACCAGACTGGAACCTCTTTTGACCGCACCTCAGCAACCTGGACCTATTTGGCTCGCGTGGCTGGCCTGTGCAACCGTGCTGTCTTCCTTGCTGATCAGGAAAATGTCCCCATCCTGAAGGTGACTAGTCGTGGATTGCAGTGTAAAAATTTGCCCTTTCTGACCTCTTGTTTTTGCAATAAGTCCAGTGGTTGTGCATTTAGCTTTTCCCTCCCCTGAAAATGATAGGGTAGAATTAGTCTGCTACCATAATGAAAGCACTGGAGATTTTCTGGCACGTCACTACAACCCATACTGACCGGCTTTCAAATCTTGTAAAGTTGCCCTGGCTATTTAGCAGATAATTGAACTGTTTGTCTTCAGCGTTGTTTACCCCCGCACAGAGCTTGTTATTCTCTCTATGTTCTGCTCAGACTCCCTCTGGCTACCCTAGGGAATCATCGAGCGCCATGTTCCTCCCCAGAGCCAGCATGATCTGGCTGTAAACAAACCCTACTTCCTCCATTCCCTGCATGAAGTACCTGCAGTGGTGTCCAACACCCCGCAGCCCCTGTATCCTGCTTGTGTGTGAAGCATGCTAGCATCACAGCTTGCTTTAACAACTCTCTTTCTCTCCCTCTCACACATCTGTGGCAACAGCTGAAGTGAATAATATGACACTGTAGGTCCTTGAGGGTAGAAACTGGTGTCTCAAAAATGAAAAATGCAGCTTATGGTTCCTCACAGTCAGCCTACATTGTTTGTGTGTGTGTGTGTGTGTTTGACTTTTCTTAGCGAGATGTTGCTGGAGATGCCTCTGAGTCTGCTCTGCTTAAGTGTATTGAGCTGTGCTGTGGCTCTGTAAAGGAGATGAGGGAAAAGTACACCAAGATTGCTGAGATCCCCTTCAACTCCACCAATAAATACCAGGTACTGGAGACAACTGAAACTCTCTCCCAGCTTTGGCCAACATCATTGGCCATGTTTTGATTTTTTTGCATTTGTTATAAAACAGATGTGGTTGTGTTTTTGTCTTGGTAGCTCTCCATTCACAACAACCCTGGCGGTGACACCAAGCACCTGCTGGTGATGAAGGGAGCCCCAGAGAGGATCCTGGACCGCTGTTCGTCCATCATGATCCAGGGGAATGAGCAGGTGCTGGACGAAGAGCTGAAGGATGCTTTCCAGAACGCCTACCTGGAACTGGGTGGCCTGGGAGAAAGAGTGCTCGGTATGGCTCTGGACCTCTTGGAATGAATCAAACTGTTTGATTGCTGATAGAAATAGCCATCTTCATGGCTGGGAAAGTAGTAGTAGTAGTGTTATTCAGAACTATAACCACACTTGCCCTTCTGTATTATTGCAAACCTGCCCCCAATCTCCCCCAATTATCCTCTCCATTTTGTAGGTTTCTGCCTTTACAACCTGCCTGATGACCAGTTCCCTGAGGGCTTTGCATTTGATACTGATGAGGTGAACTTTCCCACTGAGAACCTCTGCTTCATCGGCCTCATGTCCATGATTGACCCTCCTCGTGCTGCTGTACCTGATGCTGTGGGCAAGTGCAGAAGTGCTGGCATCAAGGTATGGTTTTGGTTTTATGCCTGATTTAGGTATACTGTGTATGTTCAGTGGTCTGTGTGCTACCTTTATCTTGTTGAGGATGAGGCTTCTTTTTTTTTTATTATTTTCTTTATTTTAATTACCAGGTTATCATGGTGACTGGTGATCATCCAATCACTGCCAAGGCCATCGCCAAAGGTGTTGGTATCATCTCTGAGGGTAATGAGACCGTGGAAGATATCGCAGCTCGCCTTAACATTCCCATCACTGAAGTCAACCCAAGGTACAGCATTCTCAACAAAGCAGGCTTTTAAATAATCTCTATGTTAACTGTTCACCTGTGTGCAGCTGTGCGGTCTTGAACCAAATCTGGTGTCACCCTTTTTTCTCCAGAGATGCCAAGGCCTGTGTGATCCACGGCTCTGAACTGAAGGACATGACGCCCGAGTCTCTGGATGACATCCTGAAGCACCACACTGAGATTGTGTTTGCCAGGACCTCTCCCCAACAGAAACTCATCATTGTTGAGGGCTGCCAGAGACAGGTAATGCAAAATGATGGTCATCACCATTCACAAATTGGTAATCGGAGATTGCATATTGCTTTCCTTGATAATGTTGCCCTTTGTGAAGACACATTTTGTTCTTTTGATCTACAGGGTGCCATTGTGGCTGTGACAGGAGATGGTGTCAATGACTCTCCTGCCCTGAAGAAGGCTGACATTGGTGTTGCTATGGGTATCGCCGGATCCGATGTCTCAAAGCAGGCTGCTGACATGATCCTTCTGGATGATAACTTCGCCTCCATTGTCACAGGAGTTGAAGAAGGTGAGGAATGCTCCCAGAAACTAGCCCCTACCCCATTGTCCTGATATTGCTTATGTGTAAAGTACTCTGCTTTACCAAAGTGAATGCCTTACCACAGTCAACACGACATGAGATGAAAGTCAAGTGTGTGTAATTTTTTGTTCCAGGTCGTCTGATTTTTGACAACTTGAAGAAGTCCATTGCCTACACTCTGACCAGTAACATCCCTGAGATCACACCTTTCCTGTTTTTCATCATCGCCAACATCCCACTGCCACTGGGTACAGTCACCATCCTCTGTATCGACCTGGGCACTGACATGGTAAGACCACTTTGGGTTTTTTCTCTCTTGTGTCTGTTTTCAGACCTCCCAGTTATTTGTCCTCTTGGACTGCTATGGAAATCACACCAGTGTCTTCTTTTATTTTATCTTATTTTGTTTTATTTCCTAGGTTCCTGCTATCTCTCTGGCTTACGAAATGGCTGAAAGCGACATCATGAAGAGGCAGCCTAGGAACCCCAAGACAGACAAGTTGGTGAATGAGAGGCTTATCAGTATGGCCTATGGGCAGATCGGTAAGAAAGTCGGTTTCACTAGCTGTTGACTCAAGATGAAATGCTCAGTATTTATGTATAGAGCTGAAGGCATATTTTAATAGTTCAACCAAAGATATGTGATTGGAGCACTATATATATATATATATATATATATATAATGTGTAAAACAGATGCATTGCTCCATTGATGTATGCAGTACAGTTCACTTTTCACTCTCATTCAGGCTGTGTATTAGTAAATGATTCTTATGAGGTGTTCATCTGCCAGTGAGGGATGGTTCATACATTGATTTTAAATGCAGGGTTCCTAGTGGTCATGGAATTTCTGGAATGTCATGGCATTTCAATGCAGCCTGTTCAAGACATGGAAAGTCAGGGAATTTGATATTTTTGTTGACAAAGTCAGGGAATTTCGGTAAGAGCATGTCCCCAGAATGTGATATTTGGTCTTTATTCTTGTTTTTTATCAGGTAGTACTTCTCTCATGCCTTGCTTGAGTTGTTGAACTGTTAAGAAAGTTTTGCACTGAAAACACGTTAACCTGAAAATGAAGACTACAGATTGTATAGATTATAACACCTTGTTTTTTCAGCTCCCAATCTAGGTGGTATACTGCACAATTATTTACAGAGGTCATGGAAATTCTGTTTTAAAGTCAGGGAAAGTCATGGAAAAGTCAGGGAATTTTGGCTTGGAGTGGGAACCCTGTAAATATGTCTCTTGAAGATATTAAGTATTCTCCAGCTTCACCATCAGTGACCTCAGAGCTGACCTTTACCATCTTTTGTATTTTTAACAGGTATGATCCAGGCCCTGGCAGGATTCTTCACATATTTTGTCATATTGGCTGAAAATGGCTTCCTGCCCTCTACACTACTTGGGATTCGAGTGTGGTGGGATGACAAATATTGTAATGATCTGGAGGACAGTTATGGACAGCAGTGGGTATGTATCTTGTAGCTTGAAGTGTACCACTACCAATATTTACTCATTTCTGTTTATTGATTAAAATTTTGAAGAGATAAGAGAAAGCTGTGGCCACATGACATGATAAACCTCAAAAACCCAATATGTTATTATTACCTCCACCAAGAGGGTTATGTTTTTCGCTGGCGTTTGTTTGTTTGTCTGTCTGTACAAAATAACTTGAAAAGTACTGCACAGATTTGGATGACCTTTTCAGAAAACATGGGTATTGGGACAAAAAACGTTTTGGGTGGTGAACACCTTCTGGAATTTGTATTGCGTCAGTGACCCTATATTGACTTGGTGGAGGTTTGCGCTTTCAAGTGCTTTTCTAGTTTATTATGGTTTACACATCATACTTTTATGGAATGTTTTGTGACTTCCTCATTTTATGCTGTTCCTGAACTTGGGCATCTTGTGCATAATTGTTGAGATTCTCGCTCTATTCAGTTAGTCTCAGAAAATGAAACTAATTAGCAAAATTGCAAAAACAGATAAATGAAATACAAAAAATCTACAGCGATTAACCAACTTCATCTAAAAATCAACCATCTATGTTCAGTTTCCTGCATTCTCCCCCTGACTTGCCTCCCTTGTGTTCCACAGACCTATGAACAGAGGAAAATTGTGGAGTTCACCTGCCACACTGCCTTCTTCGCCAGCATTGTGATCGTGCAGTGGGCAGATTTAATCATCTGCAAGACCAGGAGAAATTCAGTCTTCCAGCAGGGCATGAAGTAAGTAGGGCGTCACTAAAATGGTCCCCATGAAAGGCCTCACAAAAATGATAATGGTGCTGTAGGAAGGAAGAGTATTAAACTGGCATCTTGTTTCTTCTTGCCTTCCCCAGGAACAAAATTCTCATCTTTGGCCTGTTTGAGGAAACAGCCCTTGCTGCCTTCTTGTCATACTGTCCAGGCATGGATGTCGCCCTCAGAATGTATCCTCTCAAGTGAGTCTGGTCAATAGCTGCTCTACTGAACAGAACGAGCGAAAAAAAAAATAATTTAAAGCCTTTTCTAAATTTCCATTCTTTGCAGCCTTGAAAAAATACATGTTTTGTTTTACTAATCTTCTCTACCCATTTCTCTCTCCTTTTTTCAGACCAAACTGGTGGTTCTGCGCCTTCCCTTACTCACTCCTCATCTTTATTTATGATGAAATCCGTAAGCTTATCCTGCGACGCAGCCCAGGAGGTAAGACGAAAAATTCCCTCCATCTATGTTGTTGCGTCATTTCACACTCCAGTCTCGTTTGTACTTCACAATAAATATACCATCCAGTCAGTGATTTAGCCATTGCTACGGAAATTGTGTATACATGTTTTTGTTGTTGTTAATGTTACATCATCCATGTAGATTTTGATTTGACGGTGCCTGAAACCATCCTTCCCCCTCATCTCTCTTGCAGGTTGGGTGGAGAAAGAGACCTACTACTAGACTGTCCAGTCTGCATCACTTGGTTATGAATTTGCATGGTTGTCTTGCTGCTTGGAAACAAACAAACAAAAAAGAAAATTTACATTGGTATATTTGGATAGAATGCTCGATGCAAACACTGAAATCCTGAACCAAGACAATGTGTGCCTTGTTTCTGAAGTTGGACCAATTTTATACATGTTTTTAGAAGTGACAAAAATAAAACCCAGTCAGGTCTCTTAATTTGTGTCCTTTTTTGTTTTGTTTTTGTTGTGTTATGTTGCCTGTGTGTTTGCTTTAGTTTAATTTATGTTCTTTGGTGTTTTGAAATGATACAGAAGCAATGTGCATGGATTGTTTTAGGTGTTTATTAGGCAGTAAGTCATTAAATTTTCAAGGCTGGAAAATAACAGACAAGCAAATATTTTTTACTGTTAAGTTGAAGGGGACCATGGGAATTCTGCTGATAACATCACAAAAGCATGAGGTGCACAGCCTACTTTTTTCCCACTCAGTGATGCATATTAATATTACTCTGGGCTAGCAACAGAGTGAGGTTCTAGCTGCAGTCTTTACTGGTAGGAAAGAGAGAGTGGACATTCTAAGAAGGTTTGGAATGGAATGCTTAATCCTGCCTCATTTACTCACTCTGAGTAAATGGGGGATGGGGGGCAGGGGGTATGGCTGAACACCCCCTTCCTCCGACCCATTCCCTAGGTCCTCCCCCATTCCCACCCGGTTCTCATAATGTCTACCCCAACCTCTCAACCTCCCCTTCCCCTTGGACTCAGACCAACTTTCCTGGTCACTAACCCTAACCTAATTAGCCTTAGGCCAATGTGGTTGTGAAGTTGTCAGCACTACTCAATAATGCTAAGACTGTTATAAACATTTTCAACTTGCTGTTTTTTTTTTGTTAACGAAAACCGTTGGTGCAATATTCCAGATTTGTTTTTCCACAAAAAAACAACAAAGTCTCCATAATGTCATGCCTTGACAAGCACTTCGTAGTGACATGGCTGAACGAGGCTTTGGCACCAATGGGGGTAGGCAACCTGTAAATATGTGTCCTTCCAAAGCCCTTGTACTCAAAGTGAAAGCATATAAACCATTGCTGTTGTCCTAGTGTTCTTTCTCCTGAGAAGATTTAACTCTTTCTGAATGTCACCCTTCAGCGGCCAAAAATAAATGAGTTGGTATCTCCTTGAGACCAGCTGAAGCAACACATCCAAAGCTGGTCCCAAGGGGACAAACAAACAGTCGGATACTGCTATACTGCATATCGTGTTACTCCTTCAGACTTGTTGTCTTTAGCCTTGGTTCTTTGTTGGCCAGCAGGAGATGACTGATCTTGGAAAAACTGGCTTGTCCTCAGGGATGAATCCTCAAAGGTCCTGCGTAATGTCTGAGAGCCTCTTTAGGAGAGTTCTTTCTCAGAAGATTTCCTATCATCTGAAAGGATTCATCTATGTGGACAAAACACTTGCCAAGATTACACAAGGTTACAGAGATACTTAGAACTTAGAACTGTAGAAAAAATGCTCCCATGTAAAATGCTGCCATGTAGAAGGGTTATGTGTTCCAAACAGGACCACTGCTTCTACTATAGAACCTTCCCCCAGTTGTTTGGACCATCGGATCTAGTCTTATTTTCAGGTTGTACTCTTCTTACCTCTCTTGGGCGTCTTGTATAATCACTAGTATGAGCTGTAAGCATTTAACACTGCCAAACTGAGTTGGACCAGGGCTCTTTTGTTGGCACAAGAGGCATGATGGGTAGAAAGAAATACTGTTAGTAGTTTGAAAAAATCTTTTTTCAGGAAGAAATTTGATGGTAGTGGCTGGACATTACAGTTTTATTGCTAGATCCTGTTGGGATTCAATTTTTGCAGTGGCTTCAAAAAACCATTTAAAACAGCAATTTGGGAGGTCTAATGCTAATGTTTCGGTTGATTGAGTCTGTGGATTCATAGTAATTTTTAACAATCTCTACTATTTAAGGCACTTGCTGCTAGCATTTGTGAAGATTTAATATTCCCTTTCCCTAGTAGATTTGTGCCTATGAACCTGTAGGTTAGTCTTGAGAGTACCCATTTGTCCTCTGGATGGTAACCGGAATCATTTGGGCTTTTGTGCCCTGGGTGAGCGAGGGTGTGCATGCGTGTCCGCACATGCACCAAACAGGCCTGTGTCTGTCCACCTGCTGACACTGCCTGAAGCCCAGCCTGTCTGTCTGGCTAGATGACACAGTGTGGTGTTACTGACCATCTGATCGCCTCGAGGAAGAGAGCAAACAACAAAAAGAAAATCAAAACAGCCCAATTACCAGCACAGGGGCGTTGGGAATAGCTTAAAGGATAATCCCATTACTGCTCTCTACCCTGGAATACATTTCCAGGTACAACATATTACAAGTTCTCCAAAATTAAGGTTTTAGCATTAACCAGCAACTCTCTCAACACTTTGTCAGATGACAGCAGCATTCAATGTATTTATACATAGGCAAGTTGGAAAGTGACTCAGTGGCGTCCCGAGAGAAAGATGGGAGGAAAAGGTCACAGCGAGGTTAACGCCATATGTGGAGATTTGGACACAAGGGTCATGGAAGGGTCACTGTGCAAAGAGGTGGAGTACACTGATTGATAACAATACAATCTGTTCTCTGTATCTATTCTCCTTTCGTTTTGTTTTTTTTCCCCTCTCTGTTATGTGTAGTGCGTGTGGACACAGCCTGGCATGCTTGTGACCTGTGCATGATTCTGCATGACAGCAATGCTCTGTGGTGTCACTTTGTAGAGTGCAGAGGCTGTCGGCACGGTAACGGGTGCACTGGCCCTCTCCAGCACACTAATGCCCCTGGCTCCACAGTCAAGAGATCTCTTAAGAGTGGAGGAAGTGAGAAAGAAAGCAGAAGGGATATATATATAGAGAGAGAGAGCAGCGGTCTCTGCAATGGCCACTAGCCTAGAGTGTATGTGTTCAGATTGCCCTCAAATGTTTTCTGCCTCATTTAATCTGACTACTGGCAAGTGGTGCTACTGTGAATCGCTGGCAATGGCAGAGGCTGCCATTAACGCATGACAACACAGGCAGAGCAGAATGCATCTTTCTGTTTTGGAAATGTTCAAGCGAAATATGTTTATTACATGTGTGTTTGAATGCATATCAATAAACCAAATGCATTTGCCCTTCCAAACCAGAGTTGTCATACTATTTGTCTGATTTTATTTGGACCTTCTATTCTAACTTGTAGGCTCATCTTCATCAAACAAATCATAAAATCTCTACACAGAATTGCAACAAGAACAACAAGCAAGTATGGAATATGCTATTCCTGAATTTACCTGGGAAAAAAAACTGTAAACTAGCTTCGTAGTATAGGCCTCAGGTGTGGCATACAAGTTGATCTACATAAACCCATGTGCCTACATAAAGTCATGTCCCTCAAGTCATATTCCATGTAATAGTTCACTCCTAAAAGAACAGCAACGGACACTGAACCAGCTCTCTCATACTTTCCATCCCTTGCTAGAACCTTCTACATTCACCTGTACTGTGTTCACCTCTCAAATGATCAAGCCAAATTGGTTCACACAAGCAGTTTCACTCAAATACCAAGCAAGTTAGCTTTTGTCCTCACCCTCCAGCACTTAAATCAGGAGCACATAACTGAGGGCTGTAATATATGATTGGAAAGAGCACTCTTGACTAACTGGTATTTCTGGGACTGTACCTTTAAAAATGCAGACATATGACCTATATATGAAAATCAGCAATGCCAAAACAATAACAATAAAAACAAATGAATATCAAAATCTAAGTCAGTGCCTGACCACAGAGCCAGTGATCTGTTGTCACTGAGCTGCTCAGGGAAGGAAGCGATTTTGCCAAGCACGTGTGTCTGCCACCCTGCTAAGAGCATCATCGGCGTGACGGAAAGGTCATTACGGGAGCCAGCGTTCACAAGTAATAAGCCCATCCGGGCCTGGTCCACAAAGCTGCTCACACATCTGCATTGATGAAGAGACAAAAGCAGCCATTTCATTTGCACACAGAGAAAGCCCCTGGTGATTGAGGGTCGGGGGAGGGGGCAGGGGGGAGAATGAGAGAAGGAAGCCAATGTTTCTCTCCAGTGACTTGATGGCAGCGAACACCATACATGCCATCCTAGAAAGGAGATGAGCCCTTCTCCAGGTCATTGAGATGCATTTAGACTGGTACAAAATGAGGTGGAGGAAGTGGTCATGAACCATTTCTTGGGTATATTTTCAACTTGGTTCAAATAACTGACACACTAAATATATTACTGTAGGTAACAGTTTCATGACGGCCTTGCTATACCTTGTAATCAAAATAGTGGCGTATGATGTGAACGTGTCAGGGGAGGGGATAAATATAAATATAATTGTCATTGCCACAAGTTGATGGGCTATTCCCTATCTTGTTTTGGTGCACAGCAGGCCTACTAAATCCTTAAGAACAGCATCAGAGCAGGATGTTTCTGAATACATTAGGCTGTAAATACACCACCAGCAGCAGCTATGACTGCTGACTGCCGTTTCACTGTTTGGCTTACATTGCACCAAATTTTTGTTTCAACAATGTGAAACAACAGGGCTATGGTTGTATTTACTCCGAATAATCCCTTTAAGTGACTGTATATAAAACCAGCCCCTCATGCTCATTCATTTTCACACATTCATTTTTACAGACAGACTGGACCTTCTGCAGTGAGAAACATTGCTTGCTGGAGGCATTTAAGTTTAAAAAGATTGCATCAGACCGTGACCAATAATCTGCCTTGACCAATAACGTTCTAACTCAGCATTCACAATGCCTCCCTCTGTTCAATGATTGGATGCGGTAAAAAGCGGAAGTGCGTAGAAAGGCGTGGCCAGGCTATGTCATAGCCAATCTGCTGAAAAAACAATGTTGTCATCCCTTACAATAATAGCTAGAATTTTACCAAAGTATCAAAAGTTCGTCAGCAGCTTTACTACAATTATACTGTGGTAAACGCAAAAATATTACAGAACTTAAATGCTGTTTACTTAGAAGTGCACTTCCTATCACACATCTGCAGTTAATTTGGGGTGACAAAGGGATACTGTCATACAGAGAACACACATTCTGGAGGAAAGTTTGGGAACCATGTGTAGAAATAATAAATAATAACAAAAAAGTGAATAGTGTAAAAAATGTGAGTGAAGTGAGAACAAAAACCATGTATCTCATACCAGCTGGCGTGTGTTCTACGCTGGTCTCCAGCGGGCTGGAGTTGCAAAGGGAGCTTATTCAATCAATATCTTCTCCATCTCTGAAAACACCCACCTCCTCAGACTCAAGCAATCTCTCTCTCTCTCTCAAACAATATATTTTTGAAATGTGCACACACACACACACACACACATATACACACACACACGGTGCCCTTGAGGTTCTTGGTGAAGCAGCGAGGCAGAACAGGCACAGAGCAGAAGCAGCTCATATCAACTCAGGGCCATCTTAACAAGCCACAGACAAGGGAGTGAAACAGGGAGCCCAAGCCCAAACCTGTAGGGGCTCTCCCTACGCATAGAGGAAGGGAGGCAGGAAGAAGGAACGAGGAGGAGGATGCAAGATCTAATTTGAGTCGCCTTCCCTCCAGGCTAACGAGCTGCCTCACTGAGTGGCTCCAAAAAAAGACCCACAAGCCATCGCGCTCACCTCTCTGTCTGTGTATGTGCTCCACACAAGTAGTACAGACAAATGACAGTGAACAGGTTTTCTGAAATATCATCTCACAGGTGGCTTGTGAGACTACATCTATAGTAGCCTATTCAGAGTCGCTTGAAGAAATGTTAGTGCATTCAGCATTTTAAAGGAAGAATGCCATGTAGTGTTGTTGTAATGTTGTTAGGGCATTTCATGGCATCCCCACCAGTCCCTCCATATCTTCTGGCAAAAGTAATTATATATTAATGGCTGTTTGTTTCTCCCCTTTCCACTCACCTCTGTAAGGGCTTTTTTTGCCAAGGTTTGACATTTCATGAAGGCAGAGTTGAGAACAGATATCCTTGACAATCTGCATTGTCCTTCACGGTGGTGAGAGTGTGGGTTAATTTTGGCCCTCATTAGCAACCGTAGCTGGTCTGGACATGTTCTCACGTGCACACGCTGACAGGTGACCGGGGGCAGCATAGCAGTTGCGTGGAATCTTTTAAAGCAGAGGACACTGAAGGACATTTAACATGAGCATAGGCAATTTGTAGCTATAGCTTAACCTTCACAAAATCATTCAGGGTTAGGTTTGGCTAAGCTTAGCCAAACTAATGTCTGAGATAGCTCAATGATTCCATCTTAGAGAACAAATAAAAATACACATTAGATTATGACAGACTGAGGAAGGGCAAAGAATCCTATGTTATATTGGGACCCAACAGTCATGATGTCACAAGAGCCAGTACTTTTCATTAAGAGCTGATGGGATCAACACATCTCACACTAAATGTCATCCAGTACTTAGGGCAAACTGTATATCCTCTCATTGACAGACAGAAGAGGTACTGTATATTCAGACATAGCTGGGAAGAGTCTTAACCTCTATGACTACAACTCCTCTAATGCACTATCGACAGGAAAAATGTCCCATGTAACTGACACCAACTAATACAGTGTGCAACTGAACTAAATTTGAGAGAGAGAAAATAGAACCTGATAAAACCGGGACAGTCCCACTCATGGCTTGTCCAGCTTCTCCTTCACCTGATGGCTGACACCTTTGATCTGCTGCCTCAGAAGACTAAACTGGTAAACAAACAAACATAAAAGTGAATTATAATCTGCCAAACCAAGAGATGTATGTGTTTATGTGTGCATGTACACATGGATCAGTGGAGTTGTTTCCAGTTCTGTATTGGATAGTCTCTCTCTCTCTCTCTCCCTCTCTGACACAGGGAAACATTTGTTCATCATTTGATAATATGTGTTCCACTGGTGCTTCCCAGAAAGTTGTCTGTGTTTCTCGGTAGCCCACGCTTCATTCAATTCCCCAAATCAGATTTGCCATCCATTTTCAGATGCTGCCTTGGGCTGTGAAGTAGGAGGCATTGAGAAAACAGGCTGCTAAGGGCAGGCATCTTCACTTTCAGAGTTAAAAGGTTCTGTTGTACCAAGCTTTACCCTTTAGAAAAGCCCTTTCAAATACAGAGATGTGACAAAAACTGAATGTCAACTGAAACTGAATTAAGTGTGTGATTCTTTTATATTCATACATATTCAAATGTAATCTGGGATAAATCATCCCATAGTCCCATTGTTAGGTTGAAGAAGAACAAGAAAATTTGGTACAAGAAAGACCAAAGAGCAAAATTGCAGCTACTACTAACTGATAAGGGCAAGGAAACATCAGTTCAGTTTCAAATTCTTTTGTCTCATTCAGTTAGTGTTAGCTGGCAGTTCGCAAATTTGAAATATGGTGTACCGTATTTTCTGGTTGTTCTTCTACTGATAGCACTTGGTGACCTCAAACGACAGGGCTATGGGTTGACTTACCCCCTGATTCATTCTTTAATAGACTGTTAATTAATTACCTTTTGATTTTTTTTAACTAAAAAAATGAGGGAAATTGTGTTGGCATCTCAAATCTCACCACCTAATAAGCTTAGTAAATATATAACATTTTACACGATTATATATTTAAAAATTGATGGTACAATAATATTATTTTGTCAGAGAGAAATATATGTGTTTATCTTCCTTGACATGATGTAGCTTGATTTGGTCTTTCTTAATGTAGTCAAGCAACTAATGTTTTATTGTTTTAATGTGATCCTATTAAATATTGGTAATTCAACAGTAATATCATCAGAGAAAGGAAACAAACTCTGTATCCACTCGCCTTAATGACTTGGGACTAGCCGTGAGCACTGAGGACTAGCCACAGGAATACAATGTGTCCCTGGGGCACCAAGATCCATGATGCTAACAGAGCTTATTTTTAGCTCCCGCTGCGAAACACCTGTGACCCTCAGCCCTGCTTGCTTCACACATACACACACACACACACACACAAAGATACACTAAGATCATCTGCAGCTCCAAGAAATGATTTCATGCTATTTAAATTGGGGTGTGTGTGTGTGTGTGTGTGTGTGAGTGTCGTATGCAGAACAAATCTGTGTGTAGCAGCAACAAGTCAAGTAAGAGCAAGCACACCAAAGATTAGTGAGCCATGTCAATACTAGCCTTAAATACTAGTCAAATCTAGTGTTAAATTACAACAAAATGTGTGCGGATAGTCCATAGCCCAAATATCACACCATCAATCTCACATATTTTAATCCTTCTATTTTTTTTTTCATTCCTCCCTGGGAAAGCCATCCGCCAGTGATCAAGCTCCTCCTTGTAGAAGAGCTCAAAGAGCATGCAGCTTGACAGCACTGCAGAGTATCAGCCATAAATTATGCATGAGAAAATGTGTGGCAGAAATATTTTATTAAAATGTGAAAATTCAACCTCGTCTTCCTCCTCTGCTCTCTGCCTCTTCTCCGGCTGTATTGTTCATTGAACGAGCACACACACACACACACACACACACACACACACACACACACACACACACACACACACACAGGGAAACCCTGAAAAAAAGATACACAGATATAGAAAACATATGCATAGACAGTGCAGATGCTCACCCAGACCTTATTAGAGAGAGCCGGGGAAGAGGGATGGCTGTATTTGAGTGGTGTTTTATTGCAGCACAGTCAGACAGTGGAGCGGATATATGAGTCCTTGGAGGCTGAGACCACAGGCTTGTTACAGGCACAGCAGACCCAGTTGATTAATGTGGTTCCGATACGGCTCTGCCAGAAAAGGTAATGATTAGTCCTCACTGATTGTCAGTAGTATACTGTCCAAACACTTAGTTTTCAGCACATTTAATAACCTTTAAGAAATAAACACTATAAACATGCATTAATGTACTGTATGTATAGCTCCTAGCATGAATACAGTTTTTTCTGTATATCAGACTGTTTATCTGTGGCATGGACCAAGAATGCAGTACACTAATGAGTTATTATGTACGTTTATCTGTCCCAGTTTACATTTGTTGTTGACATGCAGTCAGTTATGAATAGTATAAACAATACAAGGCCATTCAAACCACTCAGAGGTAGCCAGAGAAGCATGTGCTTTTGTTTATTATTGTGGATTCTATTCTACTCTGTTCTTTTTGCCTTATATTGGATTCTACACTGTAGCTGGTTGCTGTCTTCATCACATTTGCTTTCTCATCTCCAGGTGGCTGACACACTAATGAAAGACAGCTGGCCATTTATCATAGCTTAGGTGAGGAATGACATGTTATCCCATTGAGCTCTGCAGCTATAGAATAACAATGTGGATGTGTGGAACATGTAGCTAGCATCAGCGGCAAGTTAGCGTAGAGCATAGGTGACGTGTGTGATACGGAGGAGAAAAGAATATGAACAACTTCCTCGTGCTCTTTTCTTCTAGAATTTCCTTGGCTACCAGTAATTACCAGGCTCACCATCTGGCCCACTGCCTGTGACAAGGTGTTGGGAATATCTTGGCCAAATGAGGAGACAGTAACGGTGAAACACTCCAGCATTCCAGAGACAGGCTATTTTTAGACCGACTCGCTCTCTCTCTCTCCCTCTCCCTCACATGCACGTAGCGCGCTCACTCAAACACACATACACACACACACACACACACACACCACCTCCCTAGCTCCATCTCTGAGCCCATCAGAGGGGCCTTTGGTGCGTCACATTGCATGGGGGGGTCTGATCTGGAGGCACGTGGTAAGATGAACAAACACACACACACACACACACACACACACACACACACACAGATCAGTGCACGCATAAATGCACCTACAAATACAAGAAGAAACACAACTGAGTTACAACTGAGCTAGCGGGGAAAAGTATGGACATGAGGGTTACTGCACACACACACACACACACACACACACACAAACACACACACACTCAGGTCTGCGGAGATCCGCTGTATAAGAGGGATGGTATAAACATGGTATAAAAGCACAACACACTTGATCAAGACTTAACAGTATTGATGATAACTGCACCCCCCCCCCCCCACACACACACACACACACAAACTCACACACTTTTGCATTTATTTATTAACATACTCACATGCACGACAAACACACATTCTGTACACACAACAATTACATCCAACAATACCTACAATCAAACATCACAACAAAAATCCCTACATACATACATTTTCACTTACAGCAAACCCATCACTTGGGTACATGCACAGAACACACTGGGTCCTCCCTAGAAAAAAGCAACCTCTGTCTCTCACTCTCTCTCTCTCGGCCATCATACCTCTGTCTCTCTCTCTCTCGGCCATCATACCTCTGTCTCTCGCTCTCTCTCTCTCTGCCATCATACCTCTGTCTCTCACTCTCTCTCGAAGGACATCATACCTCTGTCTTCCTCTCTCTCTCTCAGCCATCATACCTCTGTCTCCCGCTCTCTCTCTCTCGAAGACCTTCATATCTCTGTCTCTCACTCTCTCTCTCTCGAAGACCATCATACCTCTGTCTCCCACTCTCTCTCGAAGACCATCATACCTCTGTCTCTCACTCTCTCTCGAAGACCTTCATACCTCTGTCTCTCACTCTCTCTCTCTCGAAGACCATCATACCTCTGTCTCCCACTCTCTCTCGAAGACCATCATACCTCTGTCTCTCACTCTCTCTCTCTCTCGAAGACCGTCATACCTCTCTCTCCTGCTCTCTCTCGAAGGCCATCATACCTTTGTCTCTTTCTCTCTTGAAGACCATCATACCTCTGTCTCCCGCTCTCTCTCTCTCAAAGGCCATCATACTTCTGTCTCTCGCTCTCTCTCGAAGACCATCATACCTCTGTCTCTCTCTCTCTCTGGAAGACCTTCATACCTCTGTCTCTCACTCTCTCTCTCTCAAAGAACATCATACTTCTGTCTCTCGCTCTCTCTCAAGGACCATCATACCTCTGGTTCTCGCTCTCTCTCTCTCTCTTGAAGGCCATCAAACCGAGAGAGTCCTCTTTGCTTAACCTACTGGCACTGCCAGGCTGTGCCATATGTGCTCTATGAGCATCGTGCATCCTGCCACATGGCACAGCCTGTCCTGTGGGGCCCAGGAGGCTGGCACACAGCCTAGCATCTAGCATCAGTGCCTGGCCATCACAGCTCGTGACAAAGGATCAGCCCAGCCTCCAACACGCCACCTCATCAGACACAAAAATACACACACACACACACACACGCAGGCAAAACAATACCGACACGCCAGTGAATAGCAAAATATGGGTATATAACCACACAGACAGACAGCGCATACATGCAAAACACAAGCAAACAATCATACCTGCAGACCCACCCACAGAGACACAACAAAATACACATGCACACAAACAAACACACACACACACGCACATGCACTGCACAGGCAGCATGAAACACACACCCTCTAATCCTTTGAATTATGAACACTGCAGAATGACTGCTTAAACCCTGCAATTAATAAGGATGTCAGTCATGTACACATGTCATGAGACAAACACACACTCACACAGACAAACACAAGCACACACACCAAATGAGAACTCAAGAAAAACAGTCCTCATCATCATTTGTGTAGCGTGGAAATTAAAATTTCATGCAGATTCTGCTTTTCTTTTTTTCCCTTTTCTCTCTCCCATTTTTCTTTCTCTCTTCCTCTCTCTCTCTCTTGTTCTCTAACCAATTGAGCACTAATTATGGGGCCCACATTCTTCCATGGTGCAGGGAACAAAGCAGGAAAGAGAAAAGAGAAGAGAGAGAGGGGGGATGGAGAGAGAGAGAGAGAAAAACAGAGAGAGGGTGGGGGAGTAACATGAAGGGAAACCTCCAGCTGCGCGTTCTCTTTTTTTCTGCAGGTGGGCTCTGGTGGAATTCCATCGCCCGCCGTGCGTGTTGCTGCTCTGCACAGCGAGATGTGGGACACGCGGATGCTCTGTCTCTCTGCCTCATCTCAGTGTCTCTGTCTCCTCTCCCTCTCTCTCTGTCTCCTCTCCCTCTGTCTCCTCTCCCTCTCTCTCTGTCTCCTCTCCCTCTCTCTGTCTCCTCTCCCTCTGTCTCCTCTCCCTCTCTCTGCCTCCTCTCCCTCTCTCTCTGTCTCCTCTCCCTCTCTCTCTGTCTCCTCTCCCTCTCTCTGTCTCCTCTTCCTCTCTCTCTGCCTCCTCTCCCTCTCTCTCTGTCTCCTCTCCCTCTGTCTCCTCTCCCTCTCTCTCTGTCTCCTCTCCCTCTGTCTCCTCTCCCTCTCTCTGCCTCCTCTCCATCTCCTTGTCTCCTCTCCCTCTCTCTCTGTCTCCTCTCCCTCTCTCTGCCTCCTCTCCTTCTCTCCTTCTCTCGGGCTCCTCCTCATCCTGGCTAAGATAGGACAGTTGTCCAGGGCCAACTCTCTGGGAGCTAAATGTTGTCAACAGCATCCTGTAGCTGTAATGCGACTAAGTGCTATGCGATGTTTCGTCCACTCACATCAGAGAGTAGAGCGGTGCGGTGCAGAGTGGTGGGGGTCAGGAGGAATGAGAGGCTAAGAGAATGGGTTGCAATTACCTGATGTCAAGTATTGTAGTGTCACATTCATATGCTTTTGTATGTGTGTGTATGTGTGTGTGTATATGTGTGTGTATATATATATGTGTGTGTGTGTGTGTGTGTTTGTGTGTTTTTGCAACATATGTGGAAACATATTGTGTGGTGAAAAAGAGAGCGCAAGAAAGAGAGAGAATGTGTGTGTGTGTGTGTGTGTGTGTGTGTGTGTGTGTGTGTGTGAGGGTATGCTTATTTAGGCCATCCCAGCTCCACAGATGCTTTGGCTATACCTCCCACCCCTCGCCTGTTAATGAAGAAAAACACATTTCACTTTCAGCCCCCAGCTCATCTATCTCCCTCCGGCATGCCATACCTCTCCCAGTCTTTGCCCCCATTTCTACCAGGGGGCGGCTCCACTCTGCTCGCCATTGGTCGAGTATGTTGTGGGGTGACGCCCCTCAGGACTACAGTATCCATAGATGGAGACAGTCCTGCTTAGAGGAGTCCTCCAGGATTTTTGAAGGATGTAACAGACAGAAAGTGCAGACTGATTTCAGTCATTTTGTGCAACTCTGACAAAAATGTATTCCTCTCAGATTGATTTGCACATCTAATGTCTCTTCTTTAACTTTTTGTGTGATGCTTCTTCTTAGGGAAATTACATAAATATATTGTTTTCAATATCACTATTAAATAGCATTACATAACATCACACACAGCTTATATGAAGAGTGTGACATATCATTCAACTTCTCTTGTTTTTCCACTGTGACGACTGCACACAAAACTGCTAAGGATAATTATGATTTTCTTATGGGGGGTTGTCAAAAGCAGAAATAAAAATTTCCATTCCATTTCTGAGGGCTTTTATCTAAATCAGACCTTCAGTCAACATAGCGTGTCCAAGTCCTGAGCACTGTGCTCTGACGCCATCCAATTGCCCTTAGAGCAGATTTGTCAGCAGACCTCAATGGCGTTCTGGTCCGCACAGTATATCAGTATTATTATGCAGATGAGTGAGAGTGAAGTGGCATTGGGTGATGAAAATGCGCTGCACTTGTCAGATCCGCAAGCCCCTGCCCCTGCCCCTGCCACGCCTCATAAGCCACAGCTTTTAGACCCTGTGATGCCTTCTTTAATCTCATGAGAAAAAAACAAGTGAATTTGGTGTCACTTCCTTCCCCGAGAGCCGTGCTGATGCAACAGCTGTGCAACCCACAAAGTGGCACTGAGCCTTTCCTTAAAACCACACTGCGAACCGTGAGGCAGGGACGTTCTGCTCAGCCTCTGCTGTAAGATAAACAAACAAACAGATGGATAGATAAATAAATAAATGAATAAACAGCTAAATCAACAAACAAACAAATAAAAATAATTGTAATCAAATGAAGTTGCAGAGAGGACTGGCTATCATGCCTGCATGGATTGAGTTTGGGCGATGAGACAAACCCCTGCCACAGCAAGTAGGCTGAGTCTGGCAAGCCTGCAGGATGAGAGTGGGCGATCTGTTTCCTCTCCTTCTTTTCCACTAGACTTGTTCTTTTTCTCCTCCTGCTTCCCTCCTTCATCTGCAGCCAAACAAGCAACACACACACACGCGCGCGCGCGCACACACACATACACCTATCCACCTACCGTTCCCAACCCCCCACTCCACCAGCCTCTATGTAAGGCTAGTCTTTCAAAGGTGGTGTTTGGCCAGTGTGATCAATAGCGCCATGCGCTCTGCTCAAACACTCGAGAAACCACAGTCAATGTGCAGCACTGTCAACGAGCAACACACGATAAACCCACTTCACTTCCTAGTGAAAGTAAAGGCTCTTTCTCTCTCTCTCTCTCTCTCTCTCACACACACACACACACACACACACACACACCAAAGATTGGAGATGCGCTCAAGATTGTATTTGAATGTTAATGACGAGGGTGGGCATCTTGAGGCATTGAGTAAAGATTTGAGGAAAGCTGGGTGCAAAAAGGTCAATAACTCACATGAATGGCTGATACATAAATCACTTGGATTAGCTGATGCTGGGCATTATAAGTGATCGATGGCCGTGCTGTCACTTGGAATGCTTGGGGGTGGTGATTAATTTAGCTGGGTTCCAGCCTTCCTCCCCAGAGACATGTGCATACCAAACCAACCTGGGAACACACTGTTGGACCCACACAGATACACAAATAATTTACACACACATATGCACATACATGCACACACATATTAAGACCAGCTCAGAGAGATGATTTAATTCTCTTTCTTTTTTCCTGTTTCTCCCATAAAAACTCAAAGACAGAATCCCTCACACACACGCACACACACCCACCCACCAACACACACACATACACACTATCCACATGAGTGCCAGTCACATACCCAGACCCTCTGGATCCTGGCTGTCTGTCATTGTTGAATCTCATTCAGGCGTGGGCCAGGCTCCTGGCCATTAGATGTAATTGAAACAAATGACTGTTTTATCAGAGGGGCAGGAAAATTACTGGTGGTGTTAAGAGGAGAGAATAGACTCAGACAAATCCTCACCATGTCTCACAACAGGGCTGTGTTTATGGTGTCTGTTTCCTGTCATTGTTTCTCGATACAGAAGGCACATCTAACCTCACGCTCTTGGTTCTAGTGCTTTGCAGGGAAAGCAGTTTCATTTTGGGGGGGTTAAATCTGCCCTACAAATCCAAAGTGCAGAGACTACAAAAACAGTGAAACTGAGAAAAATGCCTTTAAAGTCTACACAGTGTCCTACAAAATGTGTAGTAGGTAGATGACTGGTTCATCATTCATGCAATGTCTACTTAGAAGGGTTTTTTTGCATGTTAACTTTGATCATTGATCTGACCCATAATGCCAAAATTCACCAAAAATGCATGTACTGCACTCTGTCTTTGGATGACTGCAGCGGCAGACTGTAGTATTTGCTAAATTAATGCAACATATTGCATTTTTTAGAACAAAATAAGCAGATAGGCAAATGTTTTCAGTGCTGGATAAGTTAGCTAATTGGCTAACGACAAGCAACTAGCCAATAAGTAGCCAAACTGTTAAAACTAGCAAGAACAGTAGCTCAATGAAGTCAAAGTGCAGTAGAGTAACTGTTACTTACTGCAGTTTGCCTTGGTATTGGCTTGGCTTTTGTAGTTACTGCAAAATTGACACTCCCATTTCTCTAAAATAGGGCATGATTAGACTGGGATATTTTGTCACAAGACAGGGCAGATGTCACAAAGCCCATTTCAAGTCTTAACAAAATGCATAGTTACTGCGGTTTGCCTTTTGTAGGGCAAAAATCTCAGTTGTTGTTTTGGTGATGTTGTTTTTCTCTCTCGCAGGGGTTTGCAAGAGTTAAATAATTTAAAAGATCTATTGGGCAATTCATCACAACTCCAACTTTACTAAAAGCTTTTCAATGTCTCTCCTGCAAAACCATGTAAATCTCTCAGTGAAATTCTGCTGAGTGCGGATTATCCACTGAGTTCAAAGCCTCATTGAAACCTAACCCTGTCTGGCTTCCCTGCCCCCTCAAAGAGACCCGCAACAAGCCCATTCCTAAAGCCCTGGCGTATGACTCGAAACGTTTCTGGCCGTTTGCTTGATGTTATTCTGTACTCTTTTCCCTCTGTCAGCACCTCTCTGCAGCACTGCTGCAAAAGGGGGGGGAGGGGAGCCGGTTTACAAGCTGGTCGATTAGAGAGCCTTTGCCACCACCACCACCATCACCACCATCCCCGCAACCAGTCAGGAATCTCCTTAGCTCTTCTCCCACCCACCCAAATGGAAAACTCCCCTTAACCTCAGGATCTACTGAGACAGAGACGAAGCGCAATGCAGCTGCTGGTGATGTACGAGTCTATAACATCCTGTACTCCACCCTCCCTCCAAATCAACAATCCACATCCCCCATCCTAACACCCCACCCCCCACCCCCCTGCATAGACTAGCTGAGTGAGTCTCCATTGCCAGTGTCTCCATCTCATGCTTTGCCTGGTCCACATTAATTCTAATTGGACTCTCTTAAGAGAAATGAAGGCTCTACAAACAACATCCCATGGGTACACTGCCACCACTTCTGGGAAACGTTTTAAGGGGTTGGCTGCAACTCATCCTGTTTTTAAGAGTTGGTGAACAATTCTAGTACCACAAGGATTAGAGGAAGCACTCATAGCAACAAGCCTGTATATGGACTTAGAGGGGTGAATTCTGTGCGAATTGAGGATGAGAATAGAACCACTTTAATTTTAGGTCTCTCCAGGGCTTTCTAAAGCTACCTCAGGAAAGTTTCCATTATAATGTGTCCTACACAGTACAGTGTGAGAATGTGTGTGTGTGTGTGTCTGTGTGCATGCATATGTGCATTTGTTTGTGTGTGTGTGTGTGTATGACTATGTATAGATCTGAACCAACTGTATAAACTCACACACATCATAAATTCACACACACACCTCACCGCAAGAGTTGGCCCACCTGCTTAACACACACACACACATCTCTCTCCCACCACTAGGCTAAACCAGCTCTCCTACAGCTGTTGTTCATCGGGGCCCCTTTTTAAACCTCCCCCCACGAGGAGAAAGCTGGCAGTTCTGATCCATCAGGCTGATGAGAGTGCAAGAGGGCAAGGTGTGCAGGGGCATGGCTATTTTTGAGGGTGGTGCGATAACATGCCTGCTCGCTGGGATTAAGGTTAGGATTGGAGGTGACCTCTAGAGGGTGTTCCGTTGACGTGCCCCAAATCCAACCCCAGGCCGGCAGGCAAGTCCAGCATTTGAAATGAAACAGTGGTCTTCCTGAAATATTCAGCATTGGGTTGTCCAATTCATTGGTTCTCTCACACAGCATCTCCTGGTGGATGGTTAAATATACACTATTCAAGGCTTAAGCACTAGCACTATTCTCTCAGTATTCATGTAAAGTGTCAGGTGAAATCTGCCGTCTGTAGCCTGACAAGACTCTCTCTCTCTCTCTCTTTCTCTCTCTCTCTATTTTCTGTGGCGTGTGGTTAATATACGGGCCTGACAGTTTTCCTTGTGTAGCCACACAATGATACATTTAGGTTTGTGGGAGAATACATATGCACAATAACATATACTAAGAATACAGTAATTATCAAAGATGAAATATCAACAAATTCTGAATATTTTTGTGCATCCTTGTCTTTTAGCATCTTTGTGAAAGTATTGCATGCATTTGTTCTCTCCTCTCTGGCCCTGAAAAATAACAGAACCACAAAAGCAGAATGACAACACTGGCAAAGCAAGAGATGTTTTCTGAATTTTATGATAGTGCAGAGAAATAGCATTAGTGGAAGATGGTCAGGTTCTCAGGAAAGGATTTCAAATGATCTGGTGATTTAGTGAGGCAGGAGTCCTAAGTGGCTGAGCCTTTCATCAACCAATGAAGTAATGAATGGTGTATGACACGTGCACGTCACAGTGAATGCACTCTCACTCAGACACAGTTAGACGTGATTCCTCCCGCCCTCTCTGTCTCTCTCTTACACACACACACACACTCAAGTAGTCGCTGTGGTTAACTTCTTCGAAGACCTTTGTGTGCCCACACTTTTCAAACATCCTGTGAGACACACACAGGCACACACACACACACACACACACACACACACACACACACACACACATACACACACTATTCTCTCTCTCTTTCTTTCTCTCTCTCTCACACACATACACACACACACACACACACACACACACACACACACACACACACACACACACTCACTCACTCACTCACTCACTCACTCTAAAACATGCACACAGCCACCCTGCACCCGTGTTACAATGGCTGTGAAGTTGACCTCTGACTGCTCCTCACATGCTTGTGAACAATAGGAAGCTGCTCTGAAATTTCTAAGGCCTCTGGCAGGTTACGCAACCCCATGTCCAGCAGCTAGGCCACAGCATACAACCTGTGCAGCCTCCATACGACCGTCTGTGAGGAACAGTGTACAGTCAGTCTATACATTAACTACCAGACAGCTTAAACAGTAACTGAATAATTACTTGAGTGGGTATGAATAGATGTGTGTGTGTGTGTGTGTGTGTGTAGTGCTTGTCTTTCCTGACCTTATATTTTACTACAGGTTACCTACACACTTGTTGTTCTTATCTGCCATCATTGTATTGGGGCCCTCTTTTAAAAATCTCTCACAAATTCTGCACTAATTCAAACTCAAAATCTCCCAGAAGGCCATCTATCATTGCTGTTCTACACATTGCCCCTAGTATGATAACAGCTGAGTATTTTTATTTTTTCATGATTCATTCGGTAACTAGCTTGACCAGCCAGACTATAACATCAAAATGTATAGTCTGGCCATGACCAGGCTGAATCTCCGGGGCGAAATCAGCAGATGTCTTTCAAACTGCCTCTGCATGCAATAGAATAGCGCTACTACCAATCACAGCCATCTTAGTTGTTTTTTTTTGCACCATCGCAGCCCTGTCGTCATCATGCTAAGCCCCATAGATATATATCTATGCTAAACCCACCCAACGACTCTACAAAGACAGAGTGTGGTGATTGGTATGGTAATCTATCTGCTGAGGCCCTATGGTGTGTGGCTAGACGTACCAGCTGAGTAAAACTATTTGCTACCACTAGGATACGTCTATCCAGTAACCCCAGTTTTCCAAGAATTCTACTGAATTTTATCTGACCTGAGATTAAAGGCATACCAGGCAAGCCAGCGATTTTTTTAACCTCTAGAGCTCGCCCTACAGTCAATAATTTAAAAAAAAAATTGCAACAATGTTGTACATTCTCACCAATCCATGTGGATTTGTTTGCAGACCAAAGAACCAGCAAAATAATATACATAGAGTTGTAGACTGACAAGGCAATAAACACAATTCCACAAGTTTCGGTTTCGTTTAAGCAGACTGCAAGTGTAGTAACTGTGGAATACAGGTAGAGGCGGCCGAGAGAGCCTTCATTCACCCCTTAATGAGCCCTTGAAGCATTGAAGTGACTGTAAAAGTGGTAAATTAACCTAAAAATGTTGTCTGGTTTACCTTTAAATATACACATCACATACTATAAATTGGCTTTCCATTTATTTATTTATTTTGTGGTGACACTCAAAAAGGCCTTCCTTTTGCCATAAAATAACAACTTAAAAAATAAAATAAATTAATTGATGACTACAATCTTGTACATTTCTTGTTCATTAATAAGCAGACTTTAGTGTATAAATGTATAATAAACAGTCACTAGTGTAACATGAGAGAGTGGGTTTTTAAAAGGTTGAAGTGATAGTCACACAGAACATTGATGTCAGCAGTGGAAACTGATGAATCACCATCATTGTCATCTGCTATGCAGTGGCTGTGTGTGTGTGTGTCTGTGTGGTTGTGGTGGGATGTTGAACATGTGACTGTTACTGGCACATGACATTTTCTCTATGATCTATTTACAACAAGCTATATAGGGATAGCCTCCCTCTTTACACATTAACATTCCCTAACACACTACTTGAAATCTACAAGTAGTGTTTCTGTATAGGATGCATGAGTGACATTATCGAATAGAGAAAGGAAATTGGCAAATGATATGAATGAAGTAATGGTAGCAGTTTCACTGAGTTTATTCAAATGTATGATGACATCCTGTTTATTTCTTTAGCTTATTGTGTGTGTGTGTGTGTGTGTGTGTGTGTGTGTACGTGTTTGTGTGTAAGGGCAGAAGTGGAAAATGTACAATCCCCACCCCCAGCTACTCCAAATAAATAAATAATTAAATAAATAAAACAAAGCCAAGACCAGTGTTGGTGCAATGAGCATCATGCTTCTTTCCAGCCCAAGGACATGCAGAGATCCATGGCAGGTGTTGATGACAGCTGCAGGTCAGAGAGGGGGGCTGAGGAGAGACAGACGTCGCCATTTATTTGAGCACTGGGCCGTGGTCTCAGCCTTTCACATCCTCATGGGTGGGGCTGCTATTGACAACAAGGAAAAAACGCCCGCGGCCATTGCAGATGCAGCTCAATTTTCAGACCATCCCTTCTTTTCAAAACCAATGAAGGGATTCGTTTACCTGCCATGTTTATGTCATTACAATCATCTTTTGTATTTTGAAAACAACAGATCATTTGACATTCTGTTCTGATGTGTATTTTTTTTTTACTTAACATACAACTATTATATCAGTCAGTCACTTTTTGTGGTTGGCCCAAATATGCTGTAAGCCTATCCATTAATTTGAGAGGAAAATTAGTATAGGGTAACGGCTGATTGCTGGTGGATAGACACAGAGAAATCTAGATCTTTTGGCAACGGACGCTGATAGACGTGTAAGTGTCTGTGTGAGGCTGGGGCTTTGATGCTCCGCTTGTGTGGTTGCACACTGCCCCCTCTTGGCCAAAAGTATGGTTGCACTCAGCTTTCTATTTCTCTAGCTCTCACTCTCCTGCTTTCTTTAACTCTCTACTTCTATTTTGAGTGCACACTCACACACTCTTGCAGACGTGAATATACCCCCGCACACACGCAAGCACGCACGCACGCACGCACACACACGCATGCACGCGCGCACACACTTACACACTCTCTCCCTCTCTCTCCTATTTTGGCCATGAGACAGCCTGCTCTGTTGTGGAGAGTTACCAGATGTCTTGATGAAAAAGTTCCCAGCACTTCACAGGCACAGCTTAACTCACCCTGCTCTTTCCTCCACCACCCCAACCCCCACCAGTCCCAACAACCACCATCCACTCCCCCATCTTCTGTGCTGTACCACATGCATACAGTCTGTCCACATGTCGATGCATCTATGGATGTAAGTAGGTGTCTTCAAAGTGGCTGCATGTATTCAATGCATCCTTCCCCCTATCTCTCACTGTGTGTGTGTGTGAGAGAGAGAGACAGTGTGTGTGTGTGTGTGTGTGTGTGTGTGTGTGAGAGAGAGAGAGAGAGAGAGCATGATCTTAAATGCACGTGGGTGTTTTCATACATATTCATGTGTGCGTTATGCCATGTGTTGGCCAGTGAAACCCGCTATCTACAACAAACAAACCAGCCCTAAATAGCAGTATCACAAGTAGTACAAAGTACAAGTAGAGGAACAAAATGCAGAGTGTTAGTTATTTAGTGGTAAAGGTAAATCTGTTTTTATCAGTTGCAGTAACATTGTAATGTTTGTGTGTGTTTCTGAGGTACTTCTATTCACACTAGCACGGTATCTTCACTAGATGGTGCTCTTGAGCACTTCCTTGCTGGGCCTCTTCTTTGGGAGTATATTTTAATACTCCTTTCAAATAATCTTACATTTTACACAGATTAACTTAAAGCTACTTCTGGTTCAAACTGCATCCTGTTCATTATGGTCATTTTCAATTTCAATGCACACTAGACAATGTTTTTAGATAAATTTATTATCAGCTTCATAGTCACTTCAATGATTAAATGGCTCATTAGGGGGTAAATGAAGGCTCTCTTGCCTGTCCCTCGCTTAGGTTCTGCAGTTACTACACTTGCAGTATCTGAAACATTGTTGAGGAAACGAAAAGTAAATGCAATCTAAATTTATGATTTTATCACCATTTATTTCCTAGGGTAGCGAAGATATCGCTGTCTTGCCTGGTCAGCCTTTAAATGCAATCTCACATTGCTTTCTGAAGTACCTACATAAACCATTAGAGGGAGCACTACAGTAACTCATCAGTTCCTAAACAACACAACTTGGACATATCTTGTATCCTAACCACTGGAGCTCTAAAAACGTATTTTCAAAAAGAAAAACTTGTTCTCTAACAATTAACCCTTACGTCAACACACACATTTATGATTCAGTCACCATGAGCACATTAGTGTTGCATGTATTTGTGAGTCATGCTTACCCGAAAAATACTCACCTAACAGGAAATGCCAAACTACAAAGCCAGATAAGCTTCTTTAAAGTGGTACGTTTTGCTAGTTATTTCCAAACATAGCGGGCAAGATTTCTATGGCTACTGTAACTGCTTACAGGCTCAGAAAGACTAACAAGGGAGTTGGTGTAGGGGCAGGTGTTTGAGGTTGAGGCTGTCTGTAGGAAAAAGAAAGAGAAAATTGATACAACATAAACCAAATAGTAAACTGGCAGCTAACATTAATTGAATGGGGCTAAAATTAAACTGAAAGTGAATTTCTTTTTCTGTGACCCATTCAGTTAGTGTTTTCTGCCAGTTCCATATTCTGCCTATGCTGTATTACATTTTCTCATTCTTTTTACAGCTGACTGCCCTCAGTGACCTTGAAGAACAGGGCTATGGATTGATTCACTCCGGATTTCTCCTTTAAGGTGAACTTCACAGTTTTGGCCTTCTACACAATCATGTCAATTAAACTTACATACAGAAAATAATTCATATTTATTATCAAGACAATGGCAAAAGAAAAAATTACTGGTCAGTGCATGAAACATTGCAGCCATAAGTTATACAATTATAAGTAGATATTTTCACATTGACTACAGTATTCTTGAAGTTACTGCAAATTTTTACCCTGAACAAATTTAGTCAAAGATCCTACGTTTCTGACATGGTGTTCAGCCCACTGCTATCAGAGTGAGAAGAACAACTGAGTGGAGAATAGATGATATCTGCATCTTCCCTATGTTTAGATCATCAGCCGAAAAGAGGATTTAATAATAATAACAGTCATCTGTGTTACTGTGACTTGTGACATAAAAAGCAGAACATTTCCTGTAAACTGTGCCAAAAAGGTTGGGGAGAGGGAAACCGCCTATTGCAACATGTCATGAAATGCTTTCAAACTACAATACATGGGCTTGGTGGAAGTAGCATGGAAACATGAGCTGTAAGTCCACATCCTGAAAAATCAACTTTATCACAAAGATAGTGCTACAAGTTCTGGAAATTCTGGAGACATAAAAAATGTTGGGATGCAGATGAACATTTTACTGCTTCCATGTAATAATAAAACAAAGACATGACCCGTCATTCCATGCAGCACCAGTCCACCACTGGTAGGGGACATTATAGGAACTCACAGTCTTACAGGTCAGTACACAGACATTTTCCGAACGCAGTGGGACTGCGCAGGACGCAGTGATTGTTGGTTTGGGCACACGTGCTAATTGAACTCAGAACAGGACGGAGTGATTGTTGGGTTGGACACACATGCTATTTGAAATCAGACATTATCAGAACAGGACGGAGTGATTGTTGGTTTGGACCACATGCTAATTGAAATCAGACATTATCAGAACAGGACGGAGTGATTGTTGGTTTGGACACACATGCTAATTGAAATCAGACATTATCAGAACAGGACGGAGTGATTGTTGGTTTGGACCACATGCTAATTGAAATCAGGGAAAGAGATGGATAGGAGGACATAACAACACCAGAACAGTACAAGTATGATACACACAAATTAAGGTATTCAGCCATGGATGCACACACATATTCACACTCAAGCTGACAAACATAATGCCGCATACTGTACACTGAAACCCACAACTTCACCCATATGTGTACACACAGGCTGCTTTCTCTCTCACTCTCTCTCTCTCTCTTTCTCTTACACACACACAGAGGTAGACACTGCAGCAATTACATCTTTTTCACTTACAAAAAATGTTGTTAGCATGAGATGTTGTTAGCATTGTATGTATGGAATGAGGATAAAATACATTCACACACACACACACACACATACAGGACTTCTGAAGCTCACCTGGGGGAAAAAGGTCTCTCTCAAGGACTGTGGTACTAGTCCGCTCACTGAAAGGGTTTTGTAGCTTACACTTGTATCCACTCTTTGGAGTGCTGCTCTTGTTGATCCTCAGCAGGTTACCATCAGCCAGCCATGCATCACAACCTGACCACCAACTGTATTTACTATGAGCCGTGTCCTTCCCCACACAGGTGAGCTTTCACACGAGTGAAAGATCACTGGTATGCCGACGTTTTCTGGTCAAGAAAGGTTCACCACACAAATAACAGGTTGCAATACATCAAACCCACATAAGATTTGTCTATTTAAACATTTGGTATACATATCAATTTGCATTTAATTAAGCAAAAAATATCTGTCTACAACATACTACCAAATACATAGATCAACTGACATTTCAAGATGTGAAACATAGCAAATAAGTTTGACAATGAATAGGTATTCTGGTACTCTAGAATTTCTTGTTACTTATCAATTACTTCAAGACTATATGTATCTGTTTTTAGCACGTTATTGATCTCAACTTCATAAATCCCACTGTCCTCTGTGGTCAAGTTTGGGATGGTAAGCACCCCTGTGCTGTCATTCAGGAGTGCACAATTCTAGAACCTTCCATATACACTTTTCCCAAATTCAATAACCTTATCTTTTCCAAACTTCCATAATACACCAGTAATTCTAGCACTGGAATCTGGATTAAAATCCACTTTCCCTCCAGTTGACTGTAACTCCTGTCCACCTGATGAAAACAGTGATCACAGCTTTGTTATTCAGATCATTTATTTGGTTTCATCACAAGCTGGATTTCTGATGACTTCTAAGTTCAAAGTTCCAAGTTGTGCAAATTTGCACAAACCCTGTTGAAGCATGCATGCAAATGCCTTTGTGTGTTCAGTTGAATCGGGACAGTATAGTAGAGAGTGAAATGGGTGGGAAACAGAGACAGGGAAGGGTTAGAAATTTCCTCAGGTCGGAATCAGTTTTTAAACAGTTTTTTTTTTGTTATTGTGTTCCATGTTCTGATCCTAAACTGAGAGAACATGTCAGAAACTGCTTTCCTTTTCTCCACTCATACCCACCTATAGTTCATAAAAGAATTGTCATCTTTAATATATCATTATTATCACTACTATTAGCAAATAAAAATGAAGTACTGTTCAAGAGTGAAACAAGTACTCTGAGCCTGACTGATAGTAGAGAGTTTAGTTTTCTCCCACACTGCTCCCCAGCTAACAAGCACAGCATGGCCAATGGCATTTCATGACTACAAAGGCTTCAAAATAAGAAGTACATTACAGTAATCTTTCAAGGGCTGTAAATTAATATTAACAGCTTTACTATTTATCACTTATCACTACAGATGGCTGAGAAATAAATGGTTTGTTGGTTTGTTTCCCCCAAGCTGCTAGTGACTGCTCAACAAACCATTTCCTTGAGACTAATAACTGCTAAACTGCAGACGTCACTGCATGGCATGGAAGCTGCTCTGCTGCCAAACAGAGCAGCTGCATAGAGTTGTGCACACAGCATAAGGCATCTGTGGCTACCACTTGCCCTCCATCCAGAACTTGTATAACAGGCAACGCATCAGGAAGGCCAAATCACTAAGGACCCCAGTCATCCTAGTCATGGACTGTTTCAGCTGCTACCATTTGACAAGCAATATCACAGTTTTAAGGCTAGAACCATCAGACTACAGAACAGCTTGGGATAATCCAGTGACTGAGAAATAAACACAGCACTAGAATAATTTGTTTCTTCATCATTTGAGTTTCCTAAAGAGTAACCGTCTAGTGTCACAGCAAAGGCGGAAATTATACTTTGCACGGAAGCATTACTGACATACAGTTGAAACAGGCCTTACGATTAGATCACATCTGACCGGTGCCACTGCTGTTTTTCTGCCTCCCAATAAGTTTTACACAACTGTTAGGTCAAACCTGTGACCTAACCTGTGGGTTTTGAAACTTATAACCCGTTGACTGTGTGTTTGAGTTTGGATACCAGACACAATAATTGTCATTTTCAAGTTACTCAATTATAGATCATGACTTTGAGTCTGAAATCTACTTGGCTGGTACCAGTTTCCATTTTTGTGTTATGATGTGTGTGCGCTTAGGCCTATGTGTTGGGATGGGGTCACTTCTTGACCATCACTCACTTGTAAAACTGTAATTTTCCTGTCTTCTCCTATATTCTCAACAGACTGTTCCTTTCTCCTGTTTATTATTTTGTAATGGCAAAAGAGGTTAACTAATCCCCTGTAGCTGTTATTTGACAAAAAAAGATATTCAATCCATCATCACATTCATCATAGACCTAATATGAATTTGAATTTAAAATGTTTTGTAGCCTGCCCGCAGTTATGGGGCCAAGTCCAGACCTACAATAAAATCTTAATGTCCAACATGCTGCATTTTTTTTTGCCAAATAGATGCTCTTGTTTGGAGTAGACAAATGCCCACTTTGCAATTTTCATCTAACATTCTCGTTTTGAGAGGTTAGATAGGCAATATCTGAAACACGGTAGATTTGATACAAATCTCATCAACCCTAGAAAAAATACAGAGGACAAGACCTCTTCAGTGGTAGCTATAGCTATGGAAGTAATAACGAATAGAAATATGATATGAATGAACAAGGTGGCAAAAGAGTGTTACTTCTGTATTTAAGTCCTGTTGTATTAACTCAGTAAATGAGAAACAGAAAAAACACTGGAATAATTTGCTGCTTCGTTATTCAAGTTCCCCAACGAATAACCATCTAGTTTCGCACGAAAGTAGGAAATTATAACACACATGAGGGAGTTAGTGATTGGCAGTGCAAACAAGGAATAACAATTAGGTCAAATTTCAACAACCTTCAGGGGAGTTCTGTTTTTGTTACTGTTTCAGGGGAGTTCTGTTTTGTTAATTTTATAAACTTCTACATAGCAGCTAATCTTTCACACAGCTACAGCAATTCAGTATCAACATCTATTGTGCCCTCGACAATTACTGAAACACCTGGTAAAGCTGGCAAAAGAGATAAAAAATTATCTACTGAAAATTGATGTTTATCTTCACACTGATAACACTGTGCAAAAAAGTAACCTTGGGAAACAAATGTATTCTGTAAAAGAATAATGCATCATAAAGAATGCATATTTAAATACATACTCTTACCAAAAATGCATGTGCTACAATAATAGCTTTCCATTCATTTAGTCCATTGTAAGACCTCCTTTTGTCAGTGAAACAACAGTTAACTTGCTCTTTTGACATGCCGTTGACCATTTATCATTATATAGAATCTATCTAGAACTAGACCTAGTTCATTTTGAACAAGGTGATTTTTTTCTGTGAACGGTAAACTGAATGTAAGATTTATAACAAAAAAGAAGAACTAGTTTAGCTTTGTGTGAAATTTTGAATCAGTATTTTGATAAAATGTGTCAGAATGATTTGCTTCCAAAGCCATGTTGTCACTGCTGTTCCATTATCAGAACCTGAAATTACTGACATGGTCATACTTTGACATCCTGGATTACACAAATGCACAACCAACATAGGGAAGAGCAGGCTTGAATGACACTGTCCTTACTTATAACTTACAACATATTCAATCTTTCTGAAGCTCTTTATCCATGTCCACCCACCATATAGATATAAGCGCGTTTACCAGTGAGTTTCAGATTCCCGTACAGAATAACGTGAATTAGCCTAAACTTAGATTAATAGAGAAAATAAATATGTAGCCTATTTGTAAATTTGTATTTGCATTCCCTGTATGTTTTTATTACTAGGACAGTGAGGTAATAAATTGCTAGTCAATAAAAAAAGATATGAATTATAGCATCATGTGCTATGTCTTTGGAAACATTGTACATTTTACCCTGATCAAATGTAGTCCAAGAGAAAAGAAGACATGGTGTTCAGCACACTTCCAAAACAGACAGAGAGAACTGACTGAGTGCTGTGTTGAGTCTGTGAGGACAGTAGCCTAGCTATGGTACTTGCACCCATGCCCTGCTTAGATCACCAAAGAAGTCAGCTTCACTTTAGTCCACTTCACAGATTTAGTTATACAGAACTTTGACAAGTAAATATTATTAACAGACCATAAAAAATCAAAGCATCAATCAATTTTGCTCACTTACTGTGGCATTTCTGATTCAAAGCATGGGTTCAAAGTAATGAGAGAAAACTAGAGTAGGCTAAAAATACTCGAGAGCTGTGTTCTATTTCCGCCTCCCTAAATTCATATGAAATGGTCAGTTCCTACTTTCTCAGACATTTACAGTGCGTGATTTAGCATTAATGTATATACTACCACTAGGGTGTATCTAGATTTCCACCAGCGTCTCATGTTGGCCCTTGGCATTTGTGTACTACTTGTAAAAGTTACAGAATTGTGGAGATAAAACACAGCTATTAAGGCATCCCACTTCAGGCGTTCCTCTGTGCTGACCAGTTTCTTCAGAACTTCTTTGTGCTATTTGATAGCTCCACCTAATCATAAACGTGTAATTGGAGCACTGGCAGGTGTATCAAAAGGCCCTTCCCTTCCCTCCCCTCTTACTGGCACACAAAGTAAGACTTATCCAAAGTAAGACTTATCCAAAGTAAGACTTATCCAAAGTAAGACTTATCCAAGCCAAAATGGCTAACAGGACAGTGAGGAGGCCTACCTGAGTTGCAGGGACAGACATAAGCACAAATGGAACAATCAATAATGATTGCATAATTTCAGTCATGTATGCCAGAGACACTGACATTAAGGACTGGACATTGTAGGTAGTTAGGTACACTTAGTGGATTTTTATTACTACATATTGCATTAGCTATGGAACACAACACATGCTTGTTAGAACTCAGTTCATGATAAATTCCCCAATACTGTACAAAAACAAATAAAAACATCAAAATCAAGCTGATTTTCTGTCACATGCGAGTCACTTCTTTTCTCACACATATTTAAATACCAATAGAGGCAAAGCAAAGATGCTAAATCAAATGCAAAGTAAGAAACACAAAAGTGTTTAATTAACAGTCAGTAATTACACAAGCATGTACACTGGTCGCATAAGGGCACACATTTCGCCATTCACAAGCAAACGGACAAGCCATAGGTCAACTCTACACACCATGATGGCTACCTTATGACTGTGCGTCTGTGCCCTCAAAGGGTTACTCCAAAGCATTGTACTTGCGCTCATGTTGTCCACCTTACTAAGGGAAACAAACACAGATGCAAGCCTCCTCCAACTGTCCAAAACATGCAATACCCCATCCTGGAGAGAAATGCCTGATATTTGATCTCAACAGCATAGCACAACACACATTGCGCCCTAAAGCAATGTTGCTGATTAGCCATAATGGTGCGATGTTATGTCTGATCCACTTGGTTTCTTGCCCCATCGTTTCCACCACCATGATGTTGGGCTGTCACAGTTCTGACCTATAAAATGCTTATAAAAAAACCTTACATTCTTGTGGTGCTTTCCCACTGAACATTTCACAAAAGTGGTAAAGCCATTGAACATTTTATATGCAAAGCATAAGCAACATCTTAAGCTGCACATCTAAGGTGAAAGTGCAAGTCTCGGGATTAATCCACACACTTTACACTACACTACACTACACTACGGCCTTGCTCTGATTCATGGTGGACACACTAGTCCGCTAAGCACCAGCTTCAGCATAAATCTCACAAAATACATCATTCTGATGCAGACTTGTCTGAGGCAAACTGAAGTAGGGGGAACAATATGAAAAAAGAAATAAATTAAAAAAATGTGAAGGGCGAACAAGAATATGTCTCACTTCCTGCAGTTGTACATGGGAACCTTATTCATTCAGTGATGAATGTGGTGATCTGTGGAGAGAAGAAACAGTCAAATCAATCTTTTTGAGGATTGAATTTAAAAATAAATGTGTACAAAGTTAGTTTATTTGTTAACAATAGGTTATCAAGTCATATTTTAATGAAACATAATCAAAACAGGGAGAGGACAGAGAACAGCCTAAGAACAATAATCAATATCCATAAATGCATTTCTGTATAGTGATGAAAGCTGATATGGCATTTATTTAAAACCAATTAAAGTGTAAGTTATTAGGCTATTCCCTACTTCACCATTAGGCTATTCCCTACTTCACTATTCTGCCTTTCCCCCATTCAGCTGTTGGATTCAGCCAATCTCTCCTTATCAGTCTATCTCTACTGCTAATATTAATTATCACCTGGTGAAATGTTTTCTGACTGGCAGAAAGGGTGTGTGTTAATTCCGTATAACAGCATACCTATGAAGAATTTCTTGTGAAGAAGTTAAACCATTCCTCCATTTTGAATGGTAATTATAATAACCATAGTAAAGGGCAATGAACTTGGAAGCAACAATGCAATCAGCTGTTAGAGACAACTATCGTTGTTAGTAAGAAAAGAAAGTAGCACAGTAGCTGAAAGTTTCTTTAAAACTGAGCTGCATGTTTTTCTAGGCTATTTGTTTAAAACACATGCCTATTTCTTACACTCAAGTTACAAATGGGGGACAACAGCCTTTGGGATTTGCAGTTCCACGGAAGTTGTAAAGTTCTTTGCCTCCGCCTCATTCATTACAATTTTTTTTTCAATCACTAAGCATTAACTTATACTTAAAATAGTTTTCTAAACTCTGAACACAGCACTCTGAACAGACAATCTGGCTCAAAATCAAATAATTCTACTGAACAATACCATGTGTTTTCTGTACACAGTGAATATGTAGTCAGAGTATACTGACTTTCAAATGCTAACAAGTGATGGCATTTCTGAAACTGCATTCATTTTCATGTATTTCAAATCCACAACATCATAGACTACATTGACTTCAGAACCCCTGTTCCATTTACTAACAGTAAGCACCAATTATATTTGTGTGTGTTTACAGTGATGTGTGCAATTTCTAAAATGAGTCAATCATAATGAATGTTCTATAGAAATTCTTCAAGAAGTATTGCAGCTGCACAGGCCTACAGTCATTTCCAGCTGCTAGCAAGCTTTTACCCAATCTGTAATCACTTTTCCCAAAACCTCTAAATACAACAAAACATCAGTCTGTTGTCAACACCCGTCATCCTATCTGACAGCAACTGAAATTGGAGATGGGTTGTCGATTCTTCCTTTTCTGTTTTTTTCCCCCCAATTATCTGTTCAGTGTTCATTCAAGAGATATTATCTATGTAACCATTGTGCTGCTGTTACTGCTGAACTAAGGGTTTCGTACTGTATTTAAGGTTTTGGACAACAGATTTCATTTTCTACTCTACTAATTTTGGTGTTGGGGTGATTCTGTATGTAAAGAAAACGTAAACATTATAGAAATCTATTAATTGACTGCATATAGTGTGAAAAGAGCAAGATATGTGTCAACCATATAGCCAGAACAGGCAGATGTGAATAGTGTGAATAGTATTTAGTTTTGAAAATGAGGCTAATGATTGGACAAAAGCTGGTTAGCGATTGAAATAATGTAATTGTAATTGTATATGTTGTATATGTAATTGTAATTCCATTTAACAGCACACCTTGGCGTTATGTTATCCCTTACATATTGTTCAGATGCTTGTTTTTCCCAATATAGTATAGACATATATGTGAATAATTGTCCAATGATATAATTCTCTAAGAAAATGTTTAGACAGCCTCACCTATGCATCAATTCATGTTTTTCACCATTTGGAGATTCTTTCTCTGCAAAATACAGACGGAAGAAAAAAAACATTAATAAAAATACATTAGAGGATGAACAAGGCTTTGTGGAAACATAAAAGAGAGCAAACATGTTTTTCCCCTCTGAAAGTACAGAGGAACATCAACAGAAATGGCTTTACTGGCCCAAGCTCTGTATGCATACATTCCAGTTTCATTTCTGAGTGTAGTCCTTTTGATAGCAGAGCATATAAAAGAGATCTGAAGGTAAGATAGCATTGTTTTGTTTATGCGTGAAAAATACTCAATTGCACTCAGTGTGCTTAGTCAGTGTGAATGCCCACACCCACCTTTGTTGCCTTGTTCATTATCTCCTGTGTTGCTGTTGTTTTTCTTGCGTTTCCATACAACTCCTGTAAGATTACAATGTAACCATTTTTTTATATATATAAAAAAAACAGGCACATCTTAATCACCATAAATGGTTCATAAACCTTCACAACCTTCTAATTCAGGAATTTTGAAAAGCAGGGATCAGAAACAGGAATTGCACACCATTTGTGCAATAATGTCTGACCTGCCACAATTTTTTTCAATTTCAATTTTAATCTGTTTTTGCATTTTTGAATTTATACAGTATTAAACAATAAAATACAGACATGCCAGTGTTATTCTAATTATATGGAACCATCTAAAAAATAAAATGATAAGGCATTGGTGAAAAAAAGAGTAGCCTACATCTGTTTCATTCTAGGAGTAGACTGTGCTTGCATTTTGATAAAGCGAGATGGACATGCAAAAGTTTCCAATTTTGCTATTATAGCATCTGATAATAACTAGGAGTCCCTGAGGTAACCCTAAGTTATCTGCAGCCTAGACTCCATACAGATATTACTGCTACTGTGGAACATCAACATGGAAAAAAGGTAGAGATGGTATTATCTGCTTTTGCAGAATAGGATTAGTACATTTTAAAGCCATTATTTGCTTCTCCTTATGCATATATGAAGCATGATCTGACAACTGATATAGGTCTATATGTCTTATGTATATTATATTGGTGATGAGAACCATTTAGAATCAACTCAAGGCACTATTGCTGACCCTGCTTATGAGACAAAAAGATGACTACAGAGGCTTAACATGTAAATTAAAACCTGCACAATTATATAGAGGACTTTAAACTGATATAACTATATAGAAGTTCAAACTGAAACTGCATTGTCAGTAAGCTAGCCCCAAGCCAGGCTAGCGCCGTCTAGTGCTTCCGCTCAATATCACATTTGCAGCACAGTCAGGGATCTCTCCATGAGCTTAAAGGTTTCCTTCCAACATTTTTTTGACTGGGCAATATTTTTATCGAATATTTTTAAAGCTCACAGAAAGTTTCTGTCTACAAGGAAGGAAGCATATGCCAGTTGGGAGATTCCAGACTACCCAGAATCCCCAGAAAAATATACAGACACCATTTTTGATATACTGGGAGGAGAAAAAAATGACAAGAAATAATTTGTGACTACAACTGATCACTAAGGCACTTTAAAAGCAGCAGAACTTGGTCATGTTTGGCCAGCTAAGTCAATCAGTGTTCCATGTGTTCAACTGTCTGCTAGTGGGGGGAGAGGCTGTATAGCTACCTGTTTGCGGTGGTGCAATGTGGAATTGTGTGTCAACTGGAAGAGGCACCAATGCTAAACTAAAGCAGTGGGGCTGCCAGACTCGGAAAATGCGTGCACTGAGACCAAATAGCTTTTTCCCACATATATAACTCCTGGTTAGATGGTGAATAACCCAATTTGATAAAAAATGTATTCCTCTGTATTGTTTTATTTACTACTTTTCTTTATTTTATAGTGTTTTTGATTGTGATTCAACTTTTATGTGAAGCATATTTGGTTGGTTACACCAAGTATGAAGTATTATAGAAATAAATGTATAAAACACATGAAATACAACCTACACAATAAATGATGCAATCTTTCAATAAAATTAACACTACATTTTTCACTGATACAGTAGATGATTGAATAGATGCTCTGTATTTGGCTGATTCAACTGATCCCCGTCATAGAGAAGCATGTGACCAAGCCTATTTCCATAATTCATTCCTTGGCGGAATTCTGAGTTTATTGCTATAGTTTAGACAACTTGCTGGTGCAGAATAACCCATCTCCACCACCAAAAGATAGCTCATTGTGACTTTGTAGCTAATGTCATATCGTGTATACTGTAGTAACATGGTCAAGGTTTTAAAGAAAATTATTCATCCTTACCTACAATTACAGCAACAATTGAAGGGAGCAGAACAGATAAGGCAATTCCAGTTACGACAGCAGGACCAAGGCCTCCCCCTTTTCATAATAAAAAATGCAACATTTAACATTTGCAGTAAATAATAACAAAAACCTTGACCAAACATCTTGTTTACTTATACCGAGGTCTGAAAAACAACATGTTCAGTCTTTCACATTACAACCCATTATCCAAAGGTTTTGGATACAATACCAGTTTCATACAATAGCACAGGTCTACATAAGATAATGCAGAATGTATTGTTAGAGAGACACTAAGCAAGTTTTTTTTTTTTTTTTAACAACAGAGTTCAACACGTCAATACCTACAGTCACAGATTGTTTTAACTTGCACCAATGTCCTAAATTCTCAATACATGTGGATTTGTTTGAAAATCAATGAATAGGAACCACCGATGACAATTTACAACTGACAAGTATACACAATAAGCACAATTTCATAAGGCTTATATATTAGTTGCATTCAGTTTCATTCTGCAACAAGTGCTGTTAATTCGCAAAAAGGCCATGGGGGAGCTGAGAAAGCCTTCATTCAACCGGCATTTAACCAATCAACGTGAGTGCAAAGCTGGTAAATTAACTTAAAAACAGCAAGTCTATAAAATCTTGCCGTGTCCCTTTAACAAGGCATGTTCCCTTAATAAATAATGGAAGATACTAAGATACTAATGTAAGCATAAACTAATAAATTGACAGTTCACAGACTACTGATGCTGATGTGGAGCAGTAAGATGAAAACGCTTATGATTATGTAGACAGACCGCCCCTGGTTCTATTGCAATATTAGTAGTATAAAATAGAAAGATAAATATTTAGTGTCTTTTATGCAACTTTTGAATACATTGCCTATGAAAAAGTATTCACTCCCTTGTAATCATGAACCAGAAGCTAACTCTAACAGAATGGGACATAGGAAAAGAAAAGTGAGTTTCTGTCCCCATCCAGTTAGACTTAGCTGCTGGTTCGCAAATTTATCTATGTTGTACCAGATTTTCCTGTTCTTTTTCCTACCAACAACTGTCTGTGACCTTGAGCAACAGGGCTATGGGTTGAAATCCTCTGGAATATCCCTTTAAAGATCTACATGTATCTACATGTAGTGGAATGTGGTATATCATATGTAGTGTCCTCACCGCATATATCATCTTTCTTTACTGTAGCCCCCCTCCAACCTGCTTGATTACTTGCTTTGCAAGTATAAAACTCGGACGAGTTCATTTGACTGACAGTCAGTGTGTAGTTTTCCGATTTTCCAACTCCAAACCATTGATAGTTTAAGGAATTTTCTGCTTTGCAGATGAGTACACACTCATCTTTGATTGTGTCATTTCTGGTTATTGTGGGAATGCTCACTGGCTCTGAAAAATACAAAATGTAAAGGAGATTTCAAAATGGGTCATTCAGTCATGCAAGTCAAACTTTCAGGTGCGCCCCCGAAACATAAAAGTTTTCTCGTGTGACTTTAGGGGCTCTGTAGCTTTCACCCGGAAACTTGACTGTTTATTAATACAGTGCTCTTGGCACGAAGGCTGTCTTAGCATAAAGGTAAATCGGCGCACATAACACATAATGTTAGGCTACATGACTTCACCAAAAAAGAGCATAAACTTACGAATAACTTTGAGAGATATCTTCACCCTCTGTTGGACATTGTTGATTTCAACTGAGAACTCCCCGTCGTCTTCGGCAGTCAAGTCTGATATTGTAAGGCTGCCAGATTTCACATCCAGGTTTGCTCGTCTCCACCAATTTGTATAATATGTTGCTGTGTTTTCAAAGTCCGGATCAAATTCTGCGACCTTATTGTTTCCAGATTTCCACACCACGTTTTTGACATCCTTTTGAGTTTCATCAGGAGTAAGGGTAACGCTACCCCTTTCTTCCGCATATATGTCTTTGGCTGGAATAAAATATAGGTTAACTTTATTTTACCAGATGAAATAGATTCAATTCTACTAAAACCAAACCTCAAGCACAGAACTAACTCTGCGGAGTACGATTAGACTACGGTTAGACAAAGACACCTATAGGATAATGTTTCATCAACAACTACTAACGAGCGTAAGCTAATATTGCTGTATATTTATGGCTGCGGTCGACTAGGCTACTGTTTTGTTGTATACTTACACGAACAGAGTGGGACGGCCAAAAAGAAAACAAACAAAAACCGACACTTCATAATTGGCAACTGATAGAATTAAGGAGGTTAAAATAGCTTAGCTAACGTTACACCTAAGCAACTGTCTGACGTTATGATTGTGTCGGTGCCGCCGCCCAAGCAAGCTATTGAAAGTGAAAGCAGTTCGTGAGTGGTATAGAAAACAGTGTCTTTTGATCTTGCGAGCGCGTTCTGGCCGACTTCATTCAGTGTTATAGGCAAAACGCAACTAAACCTCCACCCACGTTTCCATCCCGTTGAAACTAACAATAACCGCAGCTATCAACTCAGTAGGTGACGGAAAAGTCCGATATACAGACGTTTTTGCCAACACACTCAGCTGGTCCCACTTGATGTTTGTGGTCCTCCTTGACCTGCAGCTAACGTATGCTACTAGTCTCGCTAGCTTTGCACATCACAGTCTCTCGCGAGGGTTTCATGGCAACTGTAAAGTTTCACAAACTGCACTAAACAATTGTTTCATACCTTAAAATAGCACTTAGGATTCGTTGACTAACAATGACAGATACAGTAGCGATAATGGAATTAACAATCTAAAAAAATAACCTTTTAAGAGCTTAGCAGAATGAAAATGCTGAGAACACACTCTCACATTCGCAGGAATTCTGCCGAAAGTGATGTCCTTTCCTCTAACGACAGCTACCCAGGCCATCCGACGTCTCTGTCACCTCAGCAATATGTTCTCCATACAGACCATTGAGGGAACCGAAAAAACGGGCCCCATGTCTTGTTTCCACGTTGATCGCACCGTCTGCGGTGGCAGTTCTTCATGCAGCAGCTTGTAGGCATCACAAAATCTCTAAAATGTTGCACGGGCCCTTGATGACAGATTCAGTTTCAGTTTCATGCGAAATCTGGTAATTTTTTAACATTTACTGTAATGCATTGCCTATGGAGGCCTATGTAATTATGCTACTTACAAAGTTTTCCTTTAAATTTCGCCCCAGAACATTTTTGAGATCTATGCCAAAGCTGGAATTGGTCCTAATCGATTAAGGAGTTATGTGTAGCCTAAAAACATCCAAAGATGACCTAGAAACAGTGTGAAGAAACCAGATGTGTGTTAATGTCATGTTAAAAAAGCGTAAGCGGGCTGCTGTCCAGATGTCCTCAGAAGTTAGCATGCAAAAAATAAAAAATAAATATGTACATAAAAAAGCTCAGCCAGCTTTCCAAAATATCTTGTTGCGTCTCGTTTAGATTTGTGTCATAAAAATGTAAATGCAAGAGGGTGATCTACAAATAAAGAGCTCTTTTCACACATTTAAAATTGTTTTCCAGGTATTAGTCAGACTGCAGTTGGGTTGATGGAATTTAGTAGGCCTAAAGGTAGGCTAACATCAAATGAAAACAACCCATGCAGGTTTTTTGGTTCACATGCTATGATTATATATACATTATATAATATATATAACTCATTAGAATTGCAGATATCTTGTTTTGGAAAAGTAAGTTTGATTTACACAAGTGTTTTGCTACCCAAATACAAAATTCCAAGGCCTAACTGTAGGCTATGCTGTAGGCTATTTTTTTTTTAATATATCATTTTCAATTTGTAAAAAAAAATACCATTTGAATTGGAAAGTCTGTGTGAAGTGTGCTTCTGCATGTGTGGAATTGTGGATCACCAAAACACAAATTCATCACTTTGTTTAACCTGTTTACTTAAGTGTATGTATAGGATTCTTTTTGTTCATTCTGATTTGCAAATCTTCCAATACATTAGGTGACAGTAACCTGGGTGAAAACTTCCCAGAATTTTCCTTGGGAACTGGGGACATTCCCATCTCTACAGTCAATATCATTAAAATAAGTAATGTTTTAGCTTTGAAAACTGGGGACAGTCCACAGAAATCGGAGTTGTCTGGTCACCCTATAATACGGGACGATATGTGAACAAGTGATAGGCCTACATTTAAGGGAAAACCGGTTAAATATTATAAAATATACATCTCCTGCAAGCTTAGAACCTCTAGATGTGATTTAATATGCACTGACACATCCCAACTTCCTGCACCATGAATTACGCATATTTCTATGCAATGGAATTACATCATCTAAGTCATCAAAACATTAATTTTCAGTTGACAACTATTTATGGGGCTGAAACAGGTAGTGCATCCCAAAATGTACAATGTGACATTCAAATAGCATGGCCAGAGCTTTCAAAAGGTTTCATGAGGAAGATGGCAGAACACCACGTGCCACCTCCCCTGTTGGTCACCACTGGTGCCTGGTCAATTGCTGTTGGTTTTAATGCAGCCCAGAGACCATTTAGCATTCATTAGGTATGCCACACCCCTTCACTGAACTGAGATCAAGGACACCACAATCTGCCAAGATAGCTTCGGTCACAAGACAACCCAGGTCCATCAGGGTCTTTAGTTAGGTGCAAGCTGTAAGCCTATTGTGAAAATCCCTGTTTTAAGTTTTCACATTGTTCTACAATGACAGTCAGTGACACAACTCAGTACTTTGGATGACATCTCAGAGCCAAGATCACATAGCCCCTGCCTGTGTTTCTTTTGCCTCCCTTGAGTACAAAACATCACAAAAGTTTCTTGTGAGCAGTTCCTGTTGCATATTATCTTTTTAATAGTATGATTTCTGTTATTCAGAAAAAAGGAGACTCAGTTAGCCAACTCAAAGAGCTCTTTAAACTGTGTTCAATGTAGTCCTGAAAGAACAAAAGAAAAAACAAGAAAAATATTTCTGCATGCTCAAGATGGTGTTTTCATACACTCCATATTCAGTGAAAAATATACCAATAGCTATCTGCAGTTAAAAGGACAGAGCATCACTCAGGTTCTAAAAACATTGTAGGCTAAGCTTAAATGACATCAGGACAAAAAAAGAAAACATTCATATATGCTAGGCCTACAACACGTCCCATTTATTATTCAAACGCACTGACATTTAAATACAAATGAAGAAAAATAAGTGTTGCGAGATATGCCCATGTGTTCAAAAGCTCTGAAAAGCAAGCCATAATTCAGCACTCTCAGAACTGCTTTAGGCTATATAGCAATTCATTCCGACTCATTCTTTTAACGGAAAGTCCAATTTCTCAGACTCAGTTAAGCGCAGCGGCAGATACTGGGCAACCTCGTTGGGGTCTGTGTAGAGAGCTGGCGGAACATGCTTCAGTTCTGAGATTTTGCTCTCCCGTGCACTAAACTCCCTTAACATGAAATTCTTCCCGGCCTCGTGATAAAGCCTGGTGTCATGGATGCGAATGAGCACTCCGTCAACACGTAAGAAGAACCGTAGCAACAGGAAAAAGCTAGTAGGCATCACTCGTATCTTCACGCTAATCATTGACACACCATGGTCGTGCAGCTCGTCCTCGAACAGCAGCACGTCCTCGAAGAACACTATCTGCTCCCGAGCCTTCAGCTTCTCCAAGTCTATTCGCTCAGTTGTTGGCGTCACGGTTATTCTCATATCGTCTCCTAACAGTGTACCTCTATAATCAGTAGTGTATGTCCAATCATAGCGTTTCACCACCTCCTTTGAGTGTTCTGAATCCGCCCTGCTCTCTTGCCACTCTTGAGCACAAGCAACTTTAACCGAGTCCTGCAGATTGTTTACACGTTTGAGGGCATCAATCGCGTTGAACTCGATGCCAAACCCGTCTGAATGCTCAATGCGCAAAACATTATCCCCGAATAACATTTCTGGGAGGGCGGGCATATTCATTTCCTCAGCTAAACTTTCAATGTCTTTCGATTTCATAATGTGCGTTTTCGTTGCAGTGATCTTCCAGGGTCCAAATGCAAAATCTTGCTTGCTGCTTCTAAATCCTTGAGCCATGGTCGGCATAAAATAGACAATCCAGACTTAGCGAAATCTAAATTCGATGGTCACACAACACATTAATTAGTCATTCCTCCACAAGTTTGTCCATTAACTAGTTGGGTCACTTTCCGTTTTCTCGCATCTCTACCATGCATGTACAAAAGCAGGAAATACGTCACGCGTTTGTGTTTCCTTCTCTGTACTAGCTGTCAGTTGGTTATAATCTCTCTGCTGTCACCAACCGAGCTGGAGGCTTACTGAATTATGCATGAGGGACAGTAGGTTGCCGTAAGCAAAACTTTCAACACATTATTAAGCTGTTTCTTGTCATGAGTTTGCCAAACTCCTCGCGTATGCGTTAGACTATGTTCATTTTTAGCCTGTTTATTCTATGCGTTGATGCTCACAATGATATTGCATTGTTTTATACATGTTCAAGGACTTCTTCTAGGAAGGGAGAAAATGATAGGCTACCTCAGTGACCCGGAAATGTTAAGTAGTCTAAATTTTGAAATGACTGAAATGCTATCCATAGGCCTAGAGGACAACATTTTACGTGGCTGTTTCTTGCCACACTATGGGCAATTTAATTTGGAAATTAAGTAAATTTCCCATTGAAATCATTGGAATTTTGGTGTATTTGGGAGGAAAATGTGCACAGCTAGTATATTTTGGTCTGAAGCAGGAAAACGGATTTCACCAGATATTTCATATATTTTCTGGAAGCATATACCCTCAGGATGTAATAGGCTATAGCATGGTATAGCCATGGTATGACAGTGAGGTATATCCCACTGGCCTCATTACAATGAAGTCTATAATTAAGATATTTGGTGTTTGGTTGGCTGTTTTTGGTAACATTTAGGCCAGTAGCATAACTCAACCCCATAACCCATATATGCCTGTTTTGGGGTAAAATGACAAATTTGGTGCATCTCTCAAAGGGCCTCTGGGATGTAGTAAATAGTAATTAACCCCCATAAGTAATACTTTTTTTGAAAGCAGAGGACCTCGGGATCATTAAACATAAAATGAGACAGGTCCTATCCCCCTTCTCTCTATGCTACCTATGCATAGGTTGTTCGGTACTGGTGACTTCATTTGGAGCTATGGCATTAAGGGGAAACTAATTAACCCCCCTCAACCACACCTTTTCTAAAAACACACTCAGGGTACCATAACAACTGAACAAACTGAAAAAAGGAAACCCAAGTTGGGTTGTTCCTGACAGGCAGCATATTCATAGAGCTAATGAAGCCATATGATATGCCACCAGAAAGATACAAATATTTCCAGATTCCAGAGAATCCCCTCTACACCAAAATGGCAATAAATATCCACACCCTTCTTTCCTGTGGTGGCATTGAAGAGAAAGCAGAAAATTCTTAGGACAATTTTTTTTTTCTTGATGTAAAGGCTTATGCAAGACATATATTAAGGCTATACAAGGCACATATGCTAGATATTAATAGTCTAGAATGTCCTGAAAAGAACAAGATATGACATATAGAGACGTATAGATTGCTCTGACAATGACCAAGATATTTTTGCTGAAATAAATGTGTTCTAATATGTCTAATATGGCCTAGTCCTCAAAGTGCTATTTGGCTTATTCTGATTATTATGCTAATTACCGAAAGTGCAACTTTGTTAAATTTCATCCACAAGGCCTATAGATGACATTTCTGTAATAAAAGTTTAGACTGCTCAACATTCCTGGGTCTACTATAGGGCCCTATGGAGCTTCTGCTTGACTACTAGTCATTGGGTTTGCTTACATCATCTAAAAAATAATTCGTTTGAATTCAGTGAATCAAACTTATTGTGATATCATTATTTCTGAGCACAAAGGCCATGATGCAGTTCAGAATTCAGAATTTTTATAAAAGTTCACATCCAAACTCACTTTACCTGGACAACTTCAACACGAGTGACGGCGTTAGTGTTTTCAAAAGCCTTTTGCACCCCTTGTTGTACTTTACTTGAAATAGTAAACAAACATCCAGGTCCGATGGAGCTCATGGGAAACATCAGGGTTTGATATTTAATCTTTCAGAATGTAAGTTCATCTTTTTCTGTCTCAGACCACAATGCCTATTTAAAGTTTTGACCAAGGCTATTGAGTAGGCCTAGGCCTATGTTGATTTTGTACCTTGATATTTGGACCAGTTTTATAGATAGCCAATAGGCCCAGGGTCTCCTGTAGCCCTCATTATTTTGGAAGAAGATAAACCAATCCCTCTCTGTCTGCCTTTCTTAGATGTTGATCTTTCCTTGCAGACATTTGCTACAGCAGTTATTGTACTTCTGGTATTCCTGATGAGAACAGCAATTAATGTAAGCCATTTTATACCACTTTTTCTTATTTATTCAGTTGTGTTATATTATTATTGTTTATTTCCTTTATTTCTAATTGTAAAACTTGCCCTGTCCCCAGATCCAGAATTGAAAGTGGATGATAGAGTGATTCAGCTTTTTCAGGAGAGATACGAAGCAAAGATAGCAGAGCTAAACTTGGAGGTAGGCTATGGTTAATTCAGAACTTGAGGGTCTATGTTGAGGATTTAGTGGCTGTCATCTTTGCTGACAATTCATTGAAATGAGACCCATTATGGCTCTTTTTATGTTATTCAAAACATACTGTACATGGAGCAGTATTTTAGAACCTTTAACATTAATTACATCTAATCACCAAACCTGATCTATGATCTATTCAGAACAAAAAACTCCAAGACAATCTGCATAACAGTATAACTCGTCAGCACAGCACAGTGAAAGAGAATGATGGATGATGTCTTTTGCCACACCATCACTTCATTTATTTCGGCTGTTGATAACATGCTTTTTTAGGCTTGCTTTTACTTCCCTGTAACGGAGATTCAAAATGTAGGCCTAATATATTTTTCAGTGTCAGTATGTCATTATCATTTTGCTGCGGGAAAGGACTGGTGGGATTTTAAAATTTCACACTCTCTAAAGTAGGAAATGACAAACAAAGTTTGAGACCATTTGACTAAGGACATCCAAGAGAGAGAAAATCTAATTTCTGAATGAGACTTTACTGCAAGGAAAACCAAACAACACTGGACTGAATGAAATGGTTTGTGGTGAACTACTACTTGTGTAAATGTATCATGACATTCAGCATCATATTCATCTGAGCAAGTTAACACTATGGTTTCTGTTTCTTATCGTCAGTGAGAGACAGCTAGAGTAATTTACTGACTCAAAGTCGACTTCAGGTATTTCTGCTGGAAAACTTCATACTAGTCTCAATGTTTGCCTGTCTTCAGAATATTCTCCTCTTTCTGTTGTATAATTTTTTGTGATTTCCATCTATTCAAAATACTTTCCTCATGTAAACTATTCTACTATGAATTAAATACTAATATTGATGTACAGTATTAGGCTATAGTGTTAGTTAATATCTTTGACACATGTTGTCCTGCAAATTCCAGAACCAATGAACTTTGACCTGCAGCTGGATGCTAGAATGGCCTTTCAATCCTTTCTGTATGCCTCCACAAAACAAATTTCTTTATATTATCTTATATTGAATTGGTATTAAAAGTTACAAAACCCCAGACGGATTCTGTGTTGATATATCACATACCAACAGCTTTCAACAGTTTTAACGGTTGAATGGTTTTAATGCACTTTACTTTTGAAAAGTACCCTAAAACATTTTTTCAATAGTGTAATTGTTTCGTGTTCATTTGTAAGACATATTACATTTTCATTTAAATAAGCCTTTTTTTTTACATTATATCTTTGTAAAAGCCCGCTTTGAGTCCCAGGCGCAACTCAGCCCCCCCTCCCGCTACAATCCACATCTACCTCCAGCTACAGCTACAGGCCCGGATGGGGTACCAGGACGAGTGCTCAAGGCATGTGCTGACCAGCTAGCACAGGTCTTCTCTAACATTTTCAACTGGTCACTGAAACAAGCTGTCATCCCTGCTTGCTTGAAGTCTGCTACCATCATCCCGGTCCCCAAAAAGACACCCACAACCAGCCTCAACGACTTGCCCCATTGCACTCACCCCAGTCATCACCAAGTGCTTTGAGAAACTGGTCCTGAGACACATCAAAGCCTGTCTCCCCCCTGCCCTAGACCCGTATCAGTTTGCATACCGGATCTAACAGATCCGCCGAAGATGCAATAGCCACCACCCTCCACTCTGCACTGAGTCATCTGGAGAAACAGGGGAGCTATGTCAGGATGCTCTTCATTGACTACAGCTCAGCCTTCAACACAATAATACCAGACATTCTGATTCCCAAGTTAGCCAACCTGGGGCTCCCACTATCCACCTGCACCTGGATTAAAGACTTCCTGGTCAACTGACCCCAACAGGTGAAACTTGGTCATCACCTCTCTTCCGCCCGCACTCTGAGCATCGGCTCCCCCCAGGGCTGTGTGCTGAGCCTACTTCTCTACTCGCTCTACATGTCCAACTGCAGTCCCACACACCCAGAGAACATCATTGTCAAATTCGTCGATGACACAACCGTGGTGGGGCTGATAACAGGGGGAAACGAGATGGCTTACAGAGATGAGGTCCTGAAACTTGGTGAGTGGTGTGCATCTAACAACTTGGCACTGAAGGAGCTCATCCTGGACTTCCAGCGGAACAGAGCCGCCACTGCCCCCCTGTACATCAACGGTGAATGTGTGGAGCGAGTGGAGTCCTTCAAATTCCTCGGGGTCCACATCTCTGCAGACCTCTCCTGGTCAGCCAACACCTCACCTCAGCTCTGGTCAAAAAGGCCCAGCAGCAGCTACACTTTATGAGGGTGCTCAGGAAGGAGCAACTGCACACTAACCTGCTGGTGACCTTCCACCGCTCCACCAATGAGAGTATGCTGACCTACGCTGTGTCAGTGTGGCACTCCAGCTGCACAGAGGCTGACAGAAAAAGCCTGCAGAGGGTGATCCGCACCGCACAAAAAATCATTGGCTGCCCTCTGCCTTCAATTGCCACCATTTTCAACTCCCGCTGTCTCAGCAGGGCCAGGAACATCCTAAAGGACAATACCCACCCTAGTTTCCATCTCTTCAACCTGTTGCCATCTGGCGGGCGTTTCAGGTCCATAATAGCCAAAACAAATAGATTAAGGGACAGTTTCTATCCCAAAGCCGTGACCATTCTGAACTCACATATGCATTGAGGACTGTTACATTTTGTATGTGGGTGAGCTGTGCTGTAGTGAAACCAGGGGAGCCGCTCTGACACACCATCCCCCATGTGCATTCCCATACAGCTGCTGCCCCCCCGATCCATATTTGCACTGATTGTTATTTATTTTCAGTTTGTACTCATGTCTTTTTCCCCAGTAGGGGGCAGAAGTGAACAAATTATATGTACCACTGGTGCTACCATCACATTTTACATGCACAAAACACACACATCAAGCAAGGGAGTTGTATGTACATTCAAAACTTTATTTATGGAATACAGTGTAGAAAGCTTTTTTTCCCCAGTCAAAGCAAATGTATTGTTTCTTACAAGTACACAGAGAGAAAGTCACAGAGAGAAGGAAATAAAGAGAGAAACTTTCTCAATCCACTGCCTGCCACATCAACCCACTGCACAGGAGGCCTCTTTCAGGAGCACAGCAAATCAACCACACTAACAAGCATGCGCACACACATGCACACACACACACACTCTACTGCCAACCTGTTGCCTCTCTCCAGTGTATAACTACAGAACAAGCCAAAATTGAGGATAGAGAGAGAGAGAAAGAGAGAGAACACCCTCTCCCATTCCTAGTTCCCCCTGACACCAATAAGTTCAGTTGCCGCTCCCAATTGTTTGGCCTCTGAGGGATAGAAGAGATATCAGAGCCGTAGCTACCTACACATGGATGGCTTGCCCCTTGCCCCCCCATCCTATTGTTCTTGACTAGAAGTGGAATTGTCTAAACAGAACAAGATGACTAAGGAATTAGTTTAGAATTTAGTTTACTATGTGAGGTGGTGGGAGGAGGAGTGTACACTGGTGGTACCACAGATGGGCAGGGTTCCTAGTTTTTTTGTGATTGAAGGGTAGGAGCCAGGCGCTTAGCTGTAGAATGCAAAGTTCAACGGGATGTCCGAGGACCAAAAAATATATATCTGTAAAAACACATTCATTTGTTGTGTCTACACACCAGAACATGACTTTCATTGTGGTCTGTTTTTTTGTTTGTTTGTTTTGGCTGCATGTTTGCAGCAGTACAGTTAAGACACAAGCAACAGCACATTCTGCAGTTGGTGAAGGGAAGATAGATGGGTAAGGGGTGGAGTAGAGGGCTGGAAAGAGGGGAGACTGAGGGATGAGCACAAGATGGTAAAACACGAGACAGAGGAAGTTGGGAGAGACATGCAGAGAAGGGAGAGGTGTTGCGTTTGACAAGCGCCAGGTCCTCCCATCTCCCTCTCCCACTTTTCCCCTTCTCTGTGTCCTGCGGAGTCACTCGTCCTCTAAAACATGCACAAAGTGCATCACTGCACCTGTTTGTCTTTTGTTTTAGTTTTTTTTCCTGTTAAGGTTGTGTTTTACAGCAGCCGAGAGACAGCGAGCGATAGGGAGGGGGAGTTTCTTTCTGTGCTTTAGTGGAATACAGTGAAGAATCAGTGGAGGGACTGAAGAAATATTCTACCAACTGACATGGAATCGGATGAGAAACGCCAACCTGACTGGAAAGTACACACAAACACGCGCGCACGCACACACACACGTTCATACCCACCCACCCACCCCCCACAACCCATGCATCCAGGCACAGACATACGGACAACCCTGAACCCTTCCCACCCCAAACCTTGGGCCCTGTGTAATCATTTAAAAAACACACACATGTGAACACATGAAATGAGTAGGAATCAATTAAATACAGCCGCTTGTGAAAGCCACTAAATTAATCTCTGAATAAATGCATAGGATGCCAACACTTTGAACTGAAAACAAATACACAAATGTACACAAACAGATTCAACTAGCCTCCCCTATTAAGAAAGAGGAACACAAAGTAAAAAAAAAAAAAAAGAAAAGAAAAATCAGCATGAGCACTGATCTAGAAAAAAAATGTTTACATGATATCAAAGCAGAAAGCCAATTCTAATTTCATTTTTCATGTCTCCATATCCATTCAGTCACATTTTCACAAGAATATACTAGAAGATATACAACTCTGCTAAAATGACACGGTTTCTACGTGAGAAAGGACCCTTTCCATACAGCAGATTTTTTTTTTTTTTCCAAATCTGGTTTTGTTAATTCCACCATGCACTAAATAAGTACAGCTAGTTGTCCTGATGATGTCAATACATTACACGTAATAAAAAAGAACCACAACTGATGTTTTTTTCCTCTTAATTTCAATTTTTTTCCCCACCATTTTTAGTTTTTTTTTCTTTTTCTGAAAAAGAGACCATACTGCTGGATAACCCTAAAGCAAAGCACTCATTTTTGAGCATAACATTGTTACATCCAATATAATCATCCCCCACTTCTCAAGTGTTAGTTCACCTTAGCAACACAGCACTGCTGTCGTCAAAGTACAAGGAGGGAGGAGCACAGAGAGAGAGGGAGAGAGAGAGAGAGAGAGAGGTGAGTGAGAGGAGAGGTGGCCTAACTGTAACCAACCCTCGGGTGTGGCCCAGCTGCTGGCAGAGATGGGAGTGTTCCCCCTGATGGTAACATCAGTGCACCCTACCCACAGACCCAGGATCAGTTCTATCTGTTCCAGGTCTGGTAGAAGATAAGCTCAGGGACCACCAGCAGTTCTGATTCTGGAACACCTATTGTACATTTGCTTTCCATGCTCTGCTTTCAAAGGCGGATGAGCCGAGCTATGGGGCCAGCACATGGGAGGGGCAAAATCCACCCTTTCCCAATCCAAAGAAAGCTGGCAGGTCTGGTATTTTGACGTACACGGTCATCGACCAATCATGAAGGATCATGCTAATGTTAGTGGTAAATGCTGCAGGCTGTGTTGAATAAGGGAATGGGTCCTTCCTACACTGTCCAGAACTAGAGATAGAGTTTGGGGTGAGATTGGGTTGGATAGAGGGTTGGGGAGAAGGTTTGAGGGAATGGACCAGAGGGGTTTTAGGGGGTGGGGTGGGGTTGGGTGGGTTGGAGATATTGGGGTCATAAGAGCCCCTTAGTTCTGCATCTGCTCAAAGAACTTGTAGGTGGGGTTCTCATAACCGTTCTGCTGCATCTTGGTCAGGTGGCGCTCCTCTGGGGTAACGGCAGCATCCACCTGGAGATAAAGGAGTGAGGGAGAGAGGGAGAGAAAGAGAAAGAGGGAGAGAGAGGGAGAGAGATTATTATTAGCATGTCGCTTACCATATACAGCTCAACTGGCTAGACAATCACAGGCATCAACTACATTAATATCATAATGCATCTTGCCATTAACACAGACAGCCATTAGATAAAAAGACAATCAGTGTTAACTAGTGTTTAGTAAACACATTTTACACATTGTGGTCTCACACACACACACACACACACGTGCGCCCACACACACACACACACCTCGATGACTCCATGGTGGATGGAGGTGTACTGCTTCTTCCTCAGCATCACAAGGGTGATGACTATGATGGTCGCTATGACGACCCCTCCCACCATCAGACCAATGATGGCACCTTTGTTAGGACCGACATCCTCGGCGAAGAACACCTGAAAGAATAGAGTGCATGGAGTAAAAACATAAAGAGGGAAAGAAACAAGGGGAAGGAAAAAGAAAGAGTGAGAGAGAGATGGAGGTCTAATGAGAACGCAGACGTGTGGAAATACTGCCATTTCGGTAGGCCAGTGTTGCCATGCCAACCTGACCTTGTCAAAGAGTAACAAGGACAACGCACAGCATGGTCTCCCTCTCTCTCATCTAAACACCAAAGCTGTCTAAAGGCGTACAGCTGTTGTCTGTTTGAAGGTTTACCAATTATCACCATGCTAGCACCATGGTTTTGATGCTAACCAGTACATAATTTGCTATCATTCTGCCGTTAACTAACACTATAGCGTCGTGTTACATGCTCAAGATGGACATTAATTTCTTTCCATCGCTCATTTATTCAGCCATTTATTCTGCCTTGTGGATGTTTGTTGGGTCTGTTTGTTTACCAGTTTCTGGTGGTGGACATATCCTGCACTGTGCCTCTCCTCAGCCTCCATCTTAAGCTCAGGAATCTCTCCCAGCTTCAGCCCTGTACCTGAGAGAGAGAGAGAGAGCATGAAAAAGAGAACTTGACAGACGTCAGACAGAATAGGGTGGACAAGACTATTTCAACATGCACGCCAAGGGTCAATCAGAGAAATTATGGCCTGTATGTTCTCTATTTGACACCCAGAACTGAATAGTGCAATAAATTGCTCCATCAACTGTACAAAGAATTTCAATAGGGATAGAAATGGCAGTGACTAGAGAAGAAATCAAAATAGAAGAGACACTGAAGACGATAGACACTGGTGATATTTTAATGTTAATTTGACAATCCAATTTAATAAGCACTTATTATGGACTTTCACGTTTCAAGTTAAATTCCCTTGGCTCAGCTTAATAAAGGAATAGGGATGTGTTCTTGGTGCCATTTCCCTAATCCCCTACCACCGTTACCAACCACATGCTCAACCTGATGTGATAGTCAAAAAAAATAACAAATGGACCTACTTGCATGCACACACACACACACACACACACACACACACACACACACACACACACACACACCTGGTCGTGTGGGAAGTCCTCTGTCTGGCATGGGACGGACATCAACAGGTTCAACTGCAAAGTAGACACAGGCATGCATGTTTTCAAATCAAATCAAATGTGGCAGAATGACCAATGGTGTTGTAAGTATGCATTGGGAACTGTACCAGTCACTAATAATGCTAAGATTTGTTGAGTAATGAACCAATGACCAGCAGTGTTGCATAAATGGAGTACAACTGGAATGTGTATGTGTGTAATGGTTTGTGTGTGTGTGTGTGTGTGTGTGTATATATATATATACCCTCATTCAGTGTGTTAGCCTGGTTGAAGCTCTCGGGGTGGACAAAGCCCAGGCCGTCCAGCAGTCCTCCATCCACTGGGGGCAGTGTCTCCTGGGGCGCCGTGCTCTCGGGCAGGTCGGGCATCAGAGCATCGTTGCCATAGCTGACGCGCACGTCCGTCTGCAGAGCAGACAGCTGCACCGACATCTCTTGCTGCTCCTTTTGCAGAAGTTCTGAGAGAATATTGAAGAAAGAAAGACAGGCAGAAAGAAAGGCGGGCAGAAACAGAGAGAAAGAAAGAAAAAGATGTAATCAAATTGCCTGGATTCCAACTAAAGAAGGTGAACCTCCATTGTCCCATTTCCAAACTCATTTGCATGTCCCACTGGGATGTGCAACACGCACGCACGCACACACACACACTCAAACACAAGTACACCCCCCCCATGAGAACACACTTGTCAACACAAAAATGAATCATTAAACAGTCACATCACTTGAGAACTAAATCAACTTATTTTTATCCACATTACATTAAGCCTTCAGATGAAAGCCTAAACTACAAGACACCGGCTAACACACTGTTCCTTTGTGACCACCAGAGGCTCCTCTGGTTACAGTGTGTTTGCCCAGTAGCCTTATCTCCCAGCCCTCTAGGCTGCACGGCAGTCTGAACTCGAGGACAACACAGACTCTACTGAGGAAGGGACATGGTAAACAGAGTGTTTGTTTCTCCCCAGAAGGATTACGAGAGAAGGAGGAAAATAAGGGGAAAAAAAGCAAGAGATTAGAAAGGAGTGAAAAGGGAGTGATGTCATCTCACAGGTGACTTGGATAACGTTAGGTGCTTTGTTTTATTTATTTATTTATTTGGTTCAGGCTAAGGGCTAGCTGAGAGGTGGGCGATGGAGACTGCGGGGCACAGTTACACAGATGGTGCAGTGACGCACTCAAGTGCATGCGCGCGCGCACACACACACACACACACACACACTTCCACCAACATACCCTCCTGCCAGGCTTATTTGTGTTCAATGAGTCATGCTGCAGTCTAGATGTGTGCATGTGTGTCTGTCTAATCTGACGTGTCTGCGTTTTTGTTTGGGTATAGGTTTGTTTGTTGTGTGTAACTGCATGCATACGCAAACAACAATGCAAAGACCGTCCTGAAAAGCGTTGCATTCCTGTGCCTCAATTGCTGAACGGCGGTGAAAAAAAGGCCTCCAATTCTCTCACTTTGAATGCTTCTCTTGTCTGAGCTTGTCCACTTATGACCTTATCCACCAAAAAAAAAGCCCCACCCAAAAGCAGCCCCCTCAGGCACTAGACAGTGACTCAGCGGAACGGCAATGGATGATTCACTGCATCAACACCTTTGCCTGACACACCAAAACCGAGATGGTAAATTCAGTTGGTTTTCAGAGGCAGCGGGGTGTGGATTTCTTTTGTGGAAAAGTTGCAATGTTCTGCAACATTGAATTCATCATAATGTCAAACCACAAAAGATGTTTGCCACAAGGCAACTTAATCTCCAGGTTGGATGCAAGCGTGGGTGAGCGTGTGTTTGTACGTGTGTGTGCATGTGCGCCACTCACCAACTTGGTCTTTGATTTCGTCAGCAACGCCAGGGACTTTGTAGAGAAGGCCCAGGGACTGGTTCATGCGCTCCTCAATCACACGCAAGTGGGTCAGCACCTAAGGTGAGGGGTCAGAAGGTTAGAGCAGCCAGTCAAGAGACCAAAGACTAACAGCAGACAGGGTCACAGCTATACTGCTTCCTGTATGTAGTCTAGTCAAAAAACTACACTGTTGAGGCTTATGGTTAAGGTTGGGAATAAGCCGTTTGGTTCATTGTATTTTTTGTCCTTTATTAAGGACAAATTCATGTGAATTAACAATTAAATACATAATTTTATTACATTCATATTATATTATATAATATTATATTCATCATACTTCATGCAAGAATATCTGCATGTTTCAAAGTTAAATTTCTTGCTTTACTGACATCAGAGCTGTTTTTCAGGCTCTTCCATAACAATCTCTCTGTGTGTGTGTGTGTGTGTGTGTGTGTGTGTGTGTGTATGTTTACCTGGGGGCGGATCTGAGCAGCTTTCTTGGGGTCCACCATGCGCACATGTTCAAAGTGCTTGAGTGTGTGCTGGCGATCTTTCTGCTCGGCGCGGACATACTTCTTCAGCAGACTGAACACATGACGTGGCTACAGACAAGACACGCACAAACGCGCGCGCACACACACACACAGCAAAACAAAAAGACAGACAAATAAAAAGGAGAGGGGAATGGATAAGCAAACAAATTCATCTCACAAATCAGACAATCAAACAGCTCCCTAGTTTGGCAGCAATGTACAGGAACATATGTAAACAACACACACCATTGCCAACAAGCACAAGCTGTGTCTCATTCTGATCACTCTGAACTGAAACTGCAAGTCACAGCTTAAACTCAATCCTAGGCTTCCTTTGTCCCCTGCAGTGCCCATTATCCTGGGCCTCCCAGAGGCAGGGCACTGGGGCAGACTGGGGCGTGACGCGATGGTGGTGGTGACAGTCAGTGATTGGCATGGTGCAGTCGCTAACTGTCCCCGTGAGAGAGCAACTCTGTCTGTGTGTGATTGAGGAAGACTGCCGTTCACTCACGTGCCCGTGCCCGTGTGTGTGTGTGTGTGTCTGTGTGAGTGATTGAATGTGCTCTCTTGTGCTTGATACGGACAGGAGAAAATGAGAGGGAGAACACAACGCGTCTATCTGAGGACAGAAAACAAACCACTGATGCTCTATATCAGCAGCAGACAGCTGTGTTTACACACACACACACACACACACATTGTGTGTGTGTGTGTTTGCTGTTAGTGATTTAATGCAATTAAGCTAGTGTTTGTCCAGGCGCCTTTAAAAGCACTCCACCCCATGGTGTTAGTCACCATCAGGGACTGTGAATGGCCTTGTTTATCAGTACTGAAAATGTGTGTGTGTGTGTTGGGGGGGGTGGGTGTCTGACCCCTCACTGCCCTCCATGGAATGTGTGAGGATTGTGGTTGGAAGTCATGTTAGTGTGCAGCCTGGTCACTGTACAATGCTAGCCTTGGTTGAGTGATGTAAGGGTATGTGTTTGAGAGTGTGAGTGTGTGTGTGTGGGGGGGGGAGTGTAAACTTCTGCTCTGCTGAAATAAATGTGTGAACTGCCATCATTTGGTTACTTTGCCACAGAAATCAAACACTACACTGAGAGATAATGAGTTCTAGAGACAGACAGGCAGGCAGAGACAGACACACACACACAGTGAGAGACAGAGAGAGAGACAGAGAGAGAGAGACAGAGAGAGACAGAGAGAGACAGAGAGAGACAGAGAGAGAGAGAGAGAGAGAGAGAGAGAGAGAGAGAGAGAGAGAGAGAGAAGATGCAGTTTGCCCCTAGTCTGACTACTCAGCTAAACTGTACTTTACACTCTATAGTCTGTACTCATGTGGTGTGTTTATTTTTAACCTGCAGAAATCTGTGAGTGCAAAAGACTGTGTGTGTGTGTGTGTGTGTGTGTGTGTGTGTGTGTGTGTGTGTGTGTGTGTGTGTGTGTGTGTGTGTGTGTGTGTGTGTGTGCTCCTAGGAGGTATGCTTGCATTATGCATTAGCAAAGCAGCCCACATGTGTGTATGTGTGTATGTTTGCAAATGCACATTGTGTGCACGTGTCCTTCTGGAGTGTGGATCCATGTTTCAGCAGCCATGTTCCTGTGCCTTCTGCATATTTGCATCCATACAAATGTGTGTGTGTGTGTGGGTGGGTGTAGGTCATGCACTTACATTCATGTACTTACTTCATGTATTTACATTTGCATTATTCGGCTCTATGTGTTTATTAGTGTGTTAGTGTATGAGAGAGAGTGAGTGAGAGAGTGAATGAATGAGAATGAGTGAGAATGAGTGAAAATGAGTATTACCCTGGGGACCTCGGCCTGCAGGGCGGTGAGATAGCTCTCGAGGGCCATGCGGCGGCGGTCGTTGAGCAGCGCCTCCACGCGGGCCATGTGCGTCTCCACCAGCTGCTGCCGCTCACGCGCCGCCTCCTGCTCCAGGGCCTCCACCTTCTCCTGATAGTGCTGCACCAGTGGAGAGAGGAGGGTGGGAGATGGACAGATACAGGGAAAGGGAAAGGAGGTGGAGGAGAAAGAGAGAGGGAGGGAGGAGGAGAAATAAAAGGAAGAGATGGAAAAAGTGGATGGAAAGGGGGAGGAAGAGAGGATGAGAGAGAGTGGAAAGGAGGGGGAATGAAAGGAGGAAGTGAAGTAGTGGGAGGGAAAAAGAGAGGGAACAGGAGGATGAGGGTAAGAAAGGAAGAGAGGAGGTGTAGGAGAGGATGGTGAAAAGTGAGAGAGAAAGAAAAAGACAGATGGAGAGGATGAAGACAGAAAGGGAGAGACAGACAAATGGACAGAGAGTGTGAGAGTTAAAACGAGGGAGGAACGGGATGAAATGGTTTGTTGGAAAATGAGAAAGAAAGAGGGAAATGGAATAAATAAGATTTGATTTTTAGTAAGTAGAGAGTGACTAAGCCTCTCTCATTTCCTAATTACCCCACGTCCCACTAGGCTCAATGGCTGTGTGCACAGGGGGGCTACAATTAGGCTTCAAGTCCTCAGCTGGGTCTCATTGAAGCCATTACCGCTTATACATGTCTGCAAAATAATGTTCAGAACTTCCACAATAACTCAAAGAGAGACTTTTACTGAGTTAAACTGAAATAAACTTGTGTTTGCATGAGGGCCCTGTTTGGGTGTGTGGGTGTATGTTTGTGTCTGTGATTGTCACCTGGATGACAGCCTTCTTGTCTGCGCGTGGGAGACTCTTAGCTTGTCTCTCAGCCTCTTCCCACTCCCTCATGACCTGCACGCACACACACAGTCACGATTACTGACAATATACCTGACAGAGATCTGATTCTCTATCTGTCTCGATCGACTCACGAATGTTTGACAGAGTAATGAGGAAAGGAAAATATAATAATGAGACAAGTATTAAAATCGTGCCATTGCTATTTTTACCTCCCCGCACTTTCCCTCCAGGGACCTGGGGACGCTGAATTTAATCTCACATTATTAAAGTAGTCTTCTCTCCTCATTGGCTCTCACTGCATCGCTCTCTCTCTCTCTCTCTCTCTCTCTCTCTCTCCCTTCCTCCCCCTCCCACGGTCTCTCTCTCCTCTGCTGTTCCTTCCCTTTTCAATCAGACAAGGTCTGCAATTCTCTAATCCCTCTTCACACCCCATGCTTTCACTCATCCCTCCATCACTCTATCTTTCTCTCCCTCCTTTCTTTCTCTCTTTTGCTCCTCTCTATCCCCCACCTCTCTCACTTCCTGTTTATATCTGTATTTCTCCCTCTCTATGCATCTTCCTCTCCCTCCATCTTTCTCCATCTCCTTCCCCCAACTGTCTAACATCTCTCCTTCCCACACTCTGTGTCTCTGTCCAGTCTGCCCTCACCTGGCTCATCTTCTCCCTGTGTTTGGCCTCCAGGCTTTCCTTGGCCTTCTGGAAGTGGGCATGCTCGTTCTCATCCCCTGGCATCTCCAGGTAGTGGCCCACAGCATCGGGGGTGGCAGGGGTGGTGGTGGGCACTGAAGAGGCAGATAGAGAGACAGACAGAGAGAAGAGGGAAAAATGGAGAGATATTGACACTCTGTTAATGGTTGAGTTCTGTGGTTAAGGGTTCAGACCCATCACCCAGTAGAGAGAGCATTTTAGGGTGTGTTAGCAGGCAGGTTAGCCAATCATCAGGCAAGGCAGCTACATTGTGAGAACAGAGATCAGCGTTCGACAAAGATCAACTCTCTTCGAGCGGCAGGCTCGAACATCGGCAACAGTCATCACGGCAGTGTACAAATGGGCGTGACAACGGCAGGCGTTTTTCTGGTAACATGGCGAGATTGAGAAATGTGAAGACATGACGCCCAGATGGGAGTCGTGTCAAGGCATGTTGCTGTGGTTATTTCATTACAAAAGTGAGCACACGTATGTGTGCACAGTGCACACTTTTTTCCTGTGTCTGTGTGCGTGTGTGTTGGGGCTCTACATTTTTCTATATTTAAAATGAGTGAGAGGTAGAGAGAGAGAGAGACAGAATACAGGCACAGAAAGAAATACTGAGATATAAGCTGTGTGTGTGATTGTGCATGCGTGTGATTCTCTGTGTGGGGTGTGTGTGTGTGTGTGTGTGATGTATATTTTGAATATGGTTACATAAAAACTGCTGTGGGTTTAGTGATACTGGCGCTCTCATCAGTGGAATCTCCTGCAGGCATGCACTGCAGTCTACTGCCTTTTTAACAGCTCATTAAAGACTGCCATTAGAAATATGACATCATTAAACACAGAGGTGTGTGTGTGTGCCTTTTAAGTTAATGAAATAGTAAGATTGGTCGCAAAGTTTGCTTGTGTGTGCCTATGCTACCCACTATACCGTACATACGCTTGTTAAGATAATATGGTAATACATTATTAAAGTTGGATGCTTGTGTGTGTGTGTGTGTGTGTGTGTGTGTGTGTGTCCTGTTTTCTGCAGCAGCCATCATGTGAAACTGGTTTGCTCATAAGGTACCATATGACTCAACTTCCCTCCACTCAAAGTACAACAGGAGCATTCACCGCGACTTGGCACAGATCTGTGTTTGTTTGTGAGAGTGTGTGTGTGTGTGTGTTTGTGTGTCTGCAAGTGTACACACCCTGCACCTTAACCCTAACCCTGCATGTTTATATGCAGTGACGGCTTTGATAAGAGCACAGTGCTTTAAGGAAGGGTTTATTCTAGGAAAGCAGCACTTGGCATGAGAATCATGCTCGACTGAGCAGAAAACGCACATGGCAACACGCCGGAGTCCCAGAGCCAAAGAAAAGAGGGGGGAAGAAGGGAGGGAGGGAGAGAGAGAGTGATGTGAGAACATATATGCATCGCTTCATTTCACTTCAAAGACAAAGACAAAGACAAAGACACACACACACACACACACACACACACACACACACACACACACACACACACACACACACACAGTCAAAGTAGGAACAGTCATATCTGTTAAAACACTGGAAAACAAGACCAAGTCATAGGGTGAGGAGGAGAGTGCAGAGATATTTCTAGGATGAAATATGTGAAAAAAAAGTGAGCGTGCACACACGCACACACACACACATACACACACACACACACAGCGTCAGAGGTGAATCCTGGCATACTAAAAGAACATTAGAAAGCCTGTGTGAAAACGGTTTGTGGTGGTTAGCGTCAATTAGTTAGATGAAACACCTCAGAGCTCAGAGCAGAGAGAAGAAAATTGGTTTGGTGGCCACAAACACACAGACACATACACAGCCACCTGCTGGTCGATGCCGACCCCCTTCCCCAGGCTCTGCCTGGACCACTTACGCAGACTGCTGCAGACGGACATGCAGTACTCCTCCGACTCGAAGTTGTTGCGGTTGCCGCCGCAGCCGCCGTAGATGAAGGGGGCGCAGCGGCCCTCCTCGCCCACAAAATACCAGCGGGGCAGCATGGCTCTGCATGGGCCCGTCTCCGCTTGGGACAGACACACCTCTACACCACACACACACGTACACAAAGTAACAGCATGAGGATGATATACATACACACACGCACACAAATGCAATTCAGGCTTATGTCTTGAAATGCGCTGTATAAATGTGTTGAATTTGGATGGAACTAATCCACAATGAATTAAACAATGAGAAATGCATGGATATCACCAAACACACACAGCGGTCATAAGAATGGTAGTCATGGCACAACCTGGAGATGAAAAGGGGCTCTTCCCGGTAAAGCTGAAGCTCTTAAGGTCTGTTCACACTTGGAATGATAACTATAAAGAAAACTGTAACTATAACTGACCATCAACAGCATACGTAAGTCTAATGTGAATGAGCTAATGTCTAAAATTCCATGGTTTCTGACTGGCTGTCAACCTTTTATTGTTCTGAAATTGCTCTGAAAGTGATCCCAACGATATCGTTGCACACGTCGTCGTTATAGTTGTGGTGTGCACGCTGTCATTCATATTAATTAGAGCGACATTTATTTGTCGTTATCGTTATCGTTCTTGGTGTGAATGGCCCTTCAGACTGAGTCACATCCTCTCCACTCTAAACCATTGCTCTGTACTAAATATAGTAACGCCATACAGCCTTTACACCACTGCTCACCTTTCACAACTTCCTCCACAGACTCGGTGGTGGTGGTGGTGGTGGTAGTCATGGCGACGCTAGTGGTGGGCTCATTGTCATCGGCCATCTCGTCGTCCTCCTCGTCATCCTCCTCGTCGTCCTCCTGCCCATCGCCGTCCTGGTCGTTGTCCTCTGCCACCTCCTCCTGGTCGTACTCGTCCTCCTCATCATACTCCTCGAAGACAGTGGGCTGGCTCTCCTCCTGCTCCTGTTTGGGCTCGGGTTCTGGCTCTGGCTCAGGTTCCTGCTCTACGGGCTCAGGGTCTTTGGCCATGCTGCAGATGGAGAGAGAATGAGAGAGAGAGAGAGAGAGAGACAGAGAGAGAGAGAGGAGAAAAAGAATGAGTGTATTAGTGTGTGTGCACATGTGCTCTCAATCTTTAACCATGTTAAAGTAGCAGCTGATTTTGACAACATTCTGATATAGCATGTGCATAGCATCTGAACGTGTGTGAATGAGACATTTTTACAACTATATAAAACCGTCATTTTTCATTATTTCAGTGTGTCAACTTTCCCATCTCCCTAACCGAACCTTAATCCTGGCTTCTATGCGGAAGTGATTTCTCCCAGACAGACACTAGGACTAAAGGGAGCCCGTCACCTCATTCCAAAGCATCCTGATCACAGAGCAATCTCCTCCCCTCTCTAAGCCCAGTACATCCCTCCGGATCATTTCAACTCCACAGCACCTGATGTACTGTAGAGTTGCAAAATGGTCAGCGTTCGCCGCCAAGTGAATGGGGATGGATTAATTGGTGTGTGGGTGGTGGTTGTGTAAAATTGTGTGAAGGCAAGTACCACTTAGCTGAATCAATCTGAAATCTGAATCTAAAAGCTGAAATCTCCAGCCAAAGGTGTGGTTTGATGTTTTGTATCACACATGTACTTCATTAGTACTGAATTTAATTATTTTACTTGAATGATTTGGGGAATTTGTGTGAGTTTGCGTGTGTACCTGTTGTCGCCGTAGTCGGTCTCAGCTCCTCCCCACCAGACGTCGGAGTCATCCACCTCCAGCTCAGCACTGTCTGCTTCCTGCTCAGCCTCGCTGGGGCAGCACACAAACTCGACGCCACGGAAACGGTCAATGCCACATGGCAACAGCATGCCGTAGTCATGGAGATTCATGGTGCGGTCCCCGCAAGACTGGTCACAAAAAGATAGACAGACAGAGAGAGAGAGTGAGGAAGTGAATTTAATGAGATATAAAAACATTAAGAAATCAACTCGGCCAAGCATTTACACCCCCCCCCTCTCCAAACACACACACACACACAAATAAATGCATTAAAGCAAACAGGATGCTGTTGTGATCAATGGATTTGATTATGTCTCTGCTAGACTCTCCTCCAGGCTAGCCTGGTGTGTGCTTGATGCGATGCAAAGAGATTGTGGAGGCCTGTAGCAGAATGCATTTAATCACCGTGTCAAGAGTGATAAATACACAGCCTCTAATGCAGGACTCAGCCTCTTCAGGCAAGCCTCACAGCAAGCCGTGTGTGTGTGTGTGTGTGTGTGTGTGTACACACACCTCTTTAGCTACGGTGTGCCAGTGCAGGTGGCTCTCACACATGTCCATACGCTCCTGGTGCAGAAACTTGCACATGTCAGGAACCAGCAGGGCATCGCTGACAAACTCTCCAACTATCACACAAATAGGAAGAGAGAGAGGGGTGGAGGGAGGGATGGAGAAAAGGAGGGAGGGAGGGAGAGAGAGAGAAAGAAAAAATTAAACACATCCAAAGTTTGAAAAAGCACATTAAAAGCACATTAACTATGTTAATGAATGTGCAAATCTCAAGGGCATACACACAGCATGAGATGTTCACCCATAAACACCGACACACAATGAGGCATACATGCCTGTCTACACACAAACACACACACACACACACACCTAGGCAGCGGTAGGGCACTACAATGTGCAGGTGACTGCGGCACTGCTTGCGTCCCTTCTTGCACCAGTTGGGGATGCTCACGGGCTGGTTAGCCTCAACCACATTAGTGATCTGCAGCTCAGGGTAGACCTAGGAGAGAAACACACGTGCACACACGCGCATGCATGCACACACACACACACACGCACACAGCAATGTTAACACATCTACTTTTTGTGTGGTTCATCCCATTGTGTGTGGTTCATCCCATGCCCTCTGAGGCTGATCCAACACTGGACCCATTGGTCCATTTGCTCCATCTCCCACCACCTCTGCCTCTTCCGTTCATTGTCTCCACACTCCTCCTTTTTCCTCTCAACCCCCCCCATCCCTCCTTTCCTCTGTCCCTCCCTCTCTCTCTCCCTACCTCCCTCTCTCACCTCTTGGCAGTACTGCAGGATGCCCTCCTTAGTGCCGATGCAGCTCTTTGTGCCGCTGGGGTCGGGCTCCCACTTGCCCGTCTGCACGTTGATGTGCATGTTCAGCTTCCCGCAGAACATGGCCACCTGTGGCTCCGCCAGGAGACCGCCGCCCTCGTCCGATGGCACCTAGAGATGGACGGAACAGAGGAGAAAAAAAAGAGAGATTGATGAGAACATATATGCATGAATAACATATATGAATTATTGTTGATATTACCCGTTTTTTGCAATGCTTTGGCAATACACTAAGATTACGGTCATGCTAATAAAATCCTAAGAAAGGTCTTTTGAATTTGAGGGAGGGAGATGGGGGAGATGGGACTATAAGACTTCAGTCCTCTGCCCCAATTTATCACATGACTTCCCATAACCTCTGCAAGCAAATAAACAAACAAACAAGACAACATCTGTGACCGGTTGGTCTGTGGGACTGGATTGCATTAGTGTTCAACTTTATTTTAGCCAGTGGCGGCTTGGCTGATGCTACACCCCACCCCTTCATCTGTCAGTCGTTCCAGATAGGTCTTTCTATTGGCTTTGATGCGGAGAGGCTAATTAAAGATATGGGCGTCTACGAGGCTCATGGCCTCTTCAATTAGAGCAAGAGAATGAGAGACAGCAGGGAAGAAACTGGAAGACATGCCTCAATGACACCACACACACACACAAATGCACACACACGTACACATACACAAATGCACACTAACACACACACACAAAGCCAAACAGCTTCAACCTGTGATGTGGGTCGCAACAGAATTGATGTCAGTGGGAAGGCAAAGTGTTTGCAATTGGCTGCCCCTCAACAAGCACCTGCCCTGAATAGTAGCTTATTTCTCTCTCACACACAGACAAAAACACACACACACATATATATATATAGTGCACCACTAAAATTTAAGATCAATGTTAATATTGATAAAGTGGACTTGTTAAATGGTCTTGTTAATAAAGAGTAGTTTGTGTTGAGTTTTGTGTTTGTGTAATGTAGTGTGTATAAGTGCGTATGTGTGTGTGTGCATGTGTGTATGTGTGTGTCCATGCTCATGATTTGAGGCCTTTGAAGGACGAAAGAGGAAAATGGCAATGAAAGACTGCATTGTGTTAAGGAGCCAGGGAGTTCAAGGGGAGAGAGGGATGGGGAGGAGAGAGAGTGAAAGGGGAGGGAGAGAGAGACATAGAGAGGCAGAAAAAGAAAGAGAGAGAGAATGGTAACACTTTGTGTTCTAATCTTGTTAGTGATTTGAATGTATTGGATCCAGCACAAAGGTTCATTTGTGAGAAATGATACATGGAGAATGGCCTTGAATTCCCTTATACTAAAACACACACACACACACACACACACACACAGAGGATCAGACGGATCAGATAGTCTCTCATTAGAGAGGGGATGTGTTGCCTAAAGGAGTTCATGTCCTTCCTACCCAGCCTGGCACACCACATGCTGAAGACTACTGCAAATCTGTAAATCCCCCTCTTTGCACTCTCTCTCACACACACACACACACACACACACACACACACACACGCACGCAAAGGGTGACAAATCCGTCCCCGCCTCAGTGCTCTTACGCCATGACACTGTCACACATGAAGCCAACACATGGGCCATCTGCGAGGTCACCCAGGGATCGGGGACAAATTCCTCCACTGCCATATGGGTGAACCAGACCTCCCTCAAGGGATCAGGACCAAATGCTTCTTTTTTTGGCCCCCAACTGACCACAACAAAAGAAGCAAAGCATTGCCTGAACCTTGGGGTACCATACTGCAGATTCAGTGGCTGAGCTACTCGTGAACACCTCTATAGACACCATATATCCAATGCCATGACTGATCGCGGTTTACGGTTACAGTCCTAATTCCAACAGAGCACACGGACAGACAGACAGACAGACAGATGGACAGTTGTCCCAGTGAGCATCTTCACCCATCTGAAGAGACAACACTCAAAACAGACCTTTAAAGAGCGGGCGTGGGTCTATTTTTACTTAAAAAAAAATACATGGCTAAAAAAAAAAAAAAAAAAAAAAAAAAATACACTCGGTGTATAATTTAACACCTCTTTGCCTCTATAGGGCCTGGGTGGGTTCAAACTGGAATCTATTCATCTTTATGCAGCAATGCAAGTAAACGCCCTTGGCCTGTTTTGATGTACGGTGCAGCATTCTGAGGGGGAGGTGCAGCTGTGCAGGCAATATAATAGAGAGGGGGAAAAAGAAAATCAAGGCGTGAAGTGGTGGAAATTCTCTCCCGCCGGCTGATCATCAGTCTGCCTCCAGGCACCAGTCTCTCAGTTTCGTATCACCACCTTACTTCCACTTCCTGCTGAGTCACTTCTCCCTTTTTCCCCCTTTTTCCACCCATTTTCTCCCTGAGCGTTTCTCTGCTTTACTTTCACATTTCTAATCCTGACTCGGCTTTCTGACTAACAGGAAAAAAAAACAGACTGACAGAGAGAGCAAGAGAGAAAGAGAAAAAGAGAGAGAGAGAAGGGGTGAGCTGTGACGAGATGAGAGCAGACAGCCATCGCTCGTTCCACCTGCTTCCTCTCTCTCGTTTGTCCGCCCTCATCAGACCTCTGTGGTCGTTTCCCAGATCCCTCCTCTGCCCGAGTGGTGATCTCTCTATCTCTCTCTTTCACTCATCCTCAGCCTCTTTCTGTCCCTCTCTCGATCCTCACTGCTGGAGCAGCATTCTGAGTAAGTGTAAGTGAAAGAGGGAAACAGAGGGAGAGAACATCTCAGTATGCTCTCCTACCAAATGTTGTCAGCAGGCTGATGGGTGAGTGTGTGTGTGTGTGTGTGTGTGTGTGTGTGTGTGTGTGTGTGTGTGTGAGAGACACTGCTACACTGGCTAACGCACTGCGGTGAGAGAGGCACGCTCTGCTGATAAAGCCATCTCTAGCCTGCTCAGACCACACCACACCACACCACACGCAGGCAAACACCCTTTGAAGAAGGCTGTTCTCCATACACCAGCAGCACAGGGCAGGGCTGGAAAGGGCTGTCCAAGAGCTCTTAGATCACTCCTCCTTCACCACCAAACATAGACAAAAAATCTCCACTATACAGAATGCCCAGTCTCCTTTAGACTATGAACAATGATATAGGTGCATTTGACTGTTCTGTACTGTTATAGACCAGCTTTTCCAAACAAACATAGACAAACACCCAAACAAACACGCAGTTATAAATGCAAAATTGGGAACAATCAAGGTTGTCCAGTGCAGCAAGGAGGTGAACCATCGACACTAACACCTCAAACCTCTCCACACTCTCACACACACACCGACAGTGACAAATCTCTCCTCGGAAAACCTGTGTGTGAAATGAGGCCCAGAGAGGCCTGGACAGTGCCAATCCTGTGAAAACCATCCAATGTCACCGTGGCAACCTCCAGGGGAAAACAAGAGGAGGTCTGCGGCTTGCTCGTTCGGAGCGAAAAAAGTAGGCCACTTTGTTTCGCACCAGCCATTCCCTCCCAGTCAGCCAAGTGCTGCCAGCCGCTCTCCACGCGCTCCAGGCGTGTGCCCCGACAGCGCCCTATTCACGGACCACGGCTTTTAATGCCACTCACCAGGACCTGGATGTATTGTGCTGTTGAAGGGAAACAGTCATTACTGTGGACCATTTATTGAGTAACCCTGGTAGAAAAGTAGCCTAGTTCAGGACAAAGCTGCCAATAGCACTGGCAGGTGAAGAAAAACAAAGCTAGTTACTGTTTGCCAGTTTTGCAGTTAATGGAAATCTTTATTGAAACAGTTGAAAGACTCAGTGACCATCCAACAAAAATTGTTACAAGACATGTGAGGGTTGCTTGATTAACAAATGGAGACAAAACACATTTAAGACAGCTGGCTGACTAAGAAAATGAACCAGAACCTTCTCAGCATTCATAGTCAGTGACTTTTGGGCTAACAATCAACACTAACAGCATCAAAGCAGGTCTCCACTTCAGGACCTCAAGACATCTCTAATAAGGGCTTCCATATAAGAGCATAATTGATGTAAGTGGGCCTCTGGTCACTTCTAAATGCTCAAGTCCCTTGACTAGTCAAGTCAAATAGATACATGCAGGGAATATCACCCCACAGATCACAGCATCACTTTCTGCTGCCCAACACACATCTACTGGTCAGCATAAGCTCGGAGGTTGTGTGGGCTCAGTTGACCCTTAAGATGATGATGATGATGATGAATCTTCTCCCATCTGTTCACACACTCACACACACTTTCATCACATTTGCATGTTGACAGACTGGATTCTAATCCCTCACTGAGCTAAACTAAGTAGAGCCTTAAAGGCAGATTTCTCTGGTCTTTCTTCAATTCAGCCCTGGTTATCTTCCACAGTCGTGCTCTCTCTTCTTTTCCCCTTCTCTCTGTGCGTGTATTCATGCATGTGTGCCTGTGTGTGTGTGTGTGTGTGTCAGAGAGAGAGCTGTAGTGTTATCTGGCCAGAACAGAAGCCCCTGTGTGAGTCTGGGATCAGATTCCCCACTGGGCTGGGACCCCTGAGGACAGGGGACTTGGTGTCTGAGGGAGCAACGCCCCACACACACACACACTTTGACACATCCACACACATTACCCTAACCCTACCCTGCATTTCATACATTGATGGGGACACAAACATCCGTACACACACACACACACACACACACACACACACACACACACACACACACACACACACACACACACACACACACACACACACACAAGCTTTATTTCATGGCCTTTATTACCCAGACAGAAGACAACGAGATTACAATTTGGAAAGACAGTTGGCTTCTTTTTTTTCTCCCCCTTCTCTTCTGATCACAAATTTCAAGGATTTACCACCACCCATGTGGGCCAGTGCTGTGACTGTGCAAAGTCATCCAGGACACAGAGTCCCAAAACACTGCTGAATCCCTGTTGGTGCTTGGTGCACATTCCCTTTTTTTCCATCCTCTTCTGCTTAGGGGGTATATGCTAACACTTTGAAGTTCTTTTAACAAGCTGTGAGCAGTGTGTGTGTGTGCGTGTTTAGTTGTGTGCTCATTTGTGTGTGTGTGTGTGTGTGTGTGTGTGTGTGTGTGTAGGCAGGCACTGTATGTGCATGTTTTTGTCTTCACTGTTTCATGCGACACACACACCAGCTTTCTCCATTTTTAAGGCAGCAGTGATAAAGTAGACAACTCTCTCTGATGCAACAAACCAGTCAAATCCTAAAGGCACAACTGAGGGAAGTACAGAATCTGTTTTTTGCTGACCAAAAATAATTCAACGTCAGCACTTGCCTTGAGTCCACACTTGCCTTGAGTCCACACTCCAGCATTTTTGGGAGTTAAATTAAAGAGTTTGGAAGTTTAATTTATTGTGGATAAAATGCAGGCCTATGAGAGACACACACACCCAAAGAGAGGCCCAATGACTGATATCAGCACTACTACCCAACACTGGATCACAAAGCAAGTTCGAACACTTTCCCCGCTTTTTCTGATTTGTTTAAGTGGCCCTTGCGCACATGTTTGTGGTTTAGGCCGAGACAGATTGTGACGGTTGGGGATGTGGCGGCGAAGCCCTCAGATCCATGGTGCGGTGACCCCCAAAGAGGGAACAGACGGCCGTGGCTCCACCTGCTGTAAGTAGACACCTGCCCAAAAGGCCACATCACATGAGCTCCTGTGGAGCGAGCGAGAGTACAAGCCCCAAGCAATGCAGGTGGCTCAGCGGCTATGAAATCCCAGATCTAGTGAAAGGTGTGTGTGTGTGTGTGTGTTGACAAAGTGTGTGTTTGTATGTGCATGTAAGACTGGAAGAGAAGGATCTAAATATGTAGCGAAAGGCTCATGCAAAGGAAAGCCAAAAACTAAGCTGCCCCACTCATAAAATCTAGTGTGTGTGTGTGTAAATTTGTGTGTGTGTATATATATATATTTGTGTGTGTGTGTGTATATGTGTGTGTGTGTGTGTGTGTATAATGATACTCTTGGCCATGTGGCAAGACCGGACTCAGAGGCGTATGCGTTTGTGTTTGAATGTGTGTGTGTGTGTGTGTGTGTGTGTGTGTAATGATATCCTTTGCCACATGCTAAGACTGGACCTTGATATGTGTGCTAGTGTCGTGGTGTGCATGTGTGTGTGTGTGTGTGTGCATGTCTGGTTCTTAAAAGGGTGTATGTTTCAGTGATTATAGGCCAGCCAGACCCCTCACTTCCCTCTCACCATGCCTGCCAACATTCCGCCTGTGTACTCTTGCTCCAACACACACACACTCTCTTGCAGAAGAGCTGCCATTGCCACGGCGATAAAAACGAAGACGCTCCGTCTGCTGCTCGAGCCCCCTCTCCATCACTATGACAACAGGAGAACAAAAAAAACATCCCAGCCCTCTCTCTCTCTCTCAGCCCCATCCCTTTGGGCCCATCTGTGTGAGAGCGAAGGGTTTATGGTGGGGGGTTTTGTTGTGTTGTGAGAAGAGGCAGCGCAGCACAGTGCTTCACGCATTCAAGAAAAAAGACTAATAGTGTGTGTGTGGGGGTGGGGTGCAAACAGGAGGAAAAGAGAACAGAGTGGGGAATGGGGGGGGGGGGGGTAGTGTGCTGAAAATGTAGGATTCTAGAGAGGAAGATGCCAAAATATTTGAAAGATGGGGAAGGAGGGAGGGGGACAATTGACATATATATAGAGAGAGAGACAGAGGGACAGGGACGCATACAAAGGAAATGTTTGAAAGAGAGAAGGAGAGAGAGAGAGAGAGAGAGTGGATATGGGAGAGTGAGAGCGAGTGTGAAAAAATTCTGGAATTAAAAATTTATTAAACTTGTCTATCTATTAAAAAATCTATTAAATCTATTAAACCTAAAGTGCCAACATGTCCTGTTCCTGAACTCAGCTGTTGCCATGGTGATATACATTAACTCCACCCTCCATTTCCATCCAGTGGTCAGCCAAAGCATGATGGGAAAAGTCTTTATACTTACTTCACACCTGCTTATGATCAGCGCACACCATATACAGTATAGCTTTCCACTGCTATTCAAGCATATAAAGGCAATAAGAGAAATCATGAATTTAATAATGATAAAAATGACCCTCATCACTGATACCAACAGGAACATCCCAATGTACAACATGTTACTGCATGCTGTATGGGGGTCGGGCACTGCTAGCGATGGCGATGAATTATTCATGGTATAAATCTACGCCTCTTAATAGAACTGGATCATAAAATATTGATGCAATGCGCATGCTTACTTTGAAGCCCTGTGAACGTGTGAACACATTCTCACCTTGGTCATTAAACTGATTTAGAGGTCTGATAGTCTGCTACAGTCTTTATGTAGGTCATCCCTAAAATTGTATAGTGATACCAAAGTTCAGGGTCATCACACAATCATTTGGATACAATGGGGAGGGGGGAGGGGGGTTCAAACAACAGGGCCTTCACAACAAATCAGTAGAGGGAGAAGGGGTTGTAAGGGGTTAATTTCTTTTCATCCAGAGGGGGACTTGCACCAGAGGCCATACAAACACAGGAAGTCCAACCCACGGGAGCAGGAAGCAAACAGGAAGCAGAAGGTAAAACAGAGACGGCCGGTCAGGAATATCTTTCTGCTCTGTTCGGTACAGCACTATGTCACCAGGGAATGACAAAATTAGGAACACTTAAGACAAGCACGTCTCATGTCTCAAGAAAGGCAAAGCCTGAAGCTAACACTTTAGAAGTCTGTCTCTAACACGCACACAGAGCTAAAATTGAACTGCAGAGCCTGGGTGTTGGTGGGCAGGAATGCTGAAGTGTGTGGTGATGTTTTCATGGCTTTGCTATTTGACTGGTTAATATTTCCTCTGCACAGCCTCAGGTTCATGCAGTCATCTAGGCATGTTCTCTGTTCCTCAGGTTAACAACCCCCCCACCCCACCACCACACACACACACGCACACACACACACACACCTCTGCATTTATCTCTTTCACTGAACCTATCACTAGACTTTATACACCTCTGCTTGTTGCAGAAAAGGAGTCTCAAGGGTTAAGTTGTGGAGATGTTTCCAGGGCTGGGTGCGAGAGAGGGAATGAGAGCAAGAAGACAGGAATACCAGCCACACAGGAACACATGTACACACACACACACACACACACACACACACCACCTTCAACCACTCAACCCCACCCAGCCTTGGCCCTAACTGGAAGAGGAGGGAGGGGGTGGACTGGGGTGGTGTGTGTGTGTGTATATATGTGTTGGAGTGGGGGGATAAATATAGAACTGCTACTAAGCACCAGAGAGCCACTGGGTGCCACGACAACCGAGAAGGAAAATCTAGGGTTTTTCGAGAGGGTGGCTGTTGAGAGAGGTGCACTGGTCCAGAGAAATAGGCATCAGAAAATTCCTATTGTGGAGACTATGCACCACTGGAAGGTACAGCCTACCATGCACAGGCTGGAAAATGCTTAATGAAAACTCAGCTGAGCCAAAGGCTTCTCCTAAAATGCAGAGTCTCTGAGAATGGTCTTTGTTCGATAATCTTTAAAAAAAAAAAAAAAAAAAAAAAAGTTCAACATTAATCCAGGCACTTGTAATTGAGTAACTATCTTATAATGATTCATCTTACTAAATTCACCATTGTGGAAAAAATCTAACGGATTATTCAACAGGACACTGTTGATCAACTATGATCCCCACCCTGTACACAAATATGACTCACATCCACATTGATAATGTCTGGACTATTAATCATGGCCACGCCCCTCGTAGGTGTTGACACATCGCAAACCCACTGCTACTACCTGTGGAGACTTTCTGCTCGGTCACCCAGGTGACTGCACCTGTGGTCTCTCCAGCAGAAGCTGCCTCGAGGGAGAGTAGGGGGTTGGAGGGGGAGCTCTGATAATCACTACACACACACACACACACAGAGAGAGAGAGAGCCCCCAACCCCCTGCTCCCCTCTAAGGGTGGGGTCAAAGGCCTGTGCGCTCCACTGGGGGAGGCGTCTGTTGAAAATATGGCCGCCGGGATGACAGCCGTGTCTCATTAGTGGTGGGAGATACACCCTCGTGCTTGCTCCAAGAGGTAGGGTTGCCATGGCAGCGGGAAACCTTGAACGTGAGGTTCTGTAACAGGTTCTGTGCATCTCCCCCAAACAACCCCCACCCCATAGCGCCTTCACCATCAGAAGCACCAGTAGTAGCAGCATTATCTGACCACCCCCTGTCCCCAGAAAAGGCTGCTCAGGGCCAATATATCAGGCAGCACCTGTGCGCACGCACACACACACACACACACACACACACACACACACACACACACAGGCCTGCTGCTTCCCATCTGAGCCTCACACCTCACCAGTTGCAACACCAACCAATATCAAACACACACACACACACCTGCTGACTGGCTGGACTCAGCCCCTACCAGCACCGCTCCCAACCCTGGCCCAACAAAGCCCTCTTTTCAACCCATCGGCTTTCACCGTGATCCACTCTGAATGCCTTCCATTCCAGCACCAGGAACGTGACTATCTGTGTCATCTATCTGTCTCTCTGTGTGTATGTGTTTGTGTACGTTGTGTCCATGTCAGACTAACACATGAGGCCACGGCTTAAGCCTGGCCACAGAAGGACTGCTGTAGCCGCCAGCAGACACACAAAGAGGAAGAATATGTTCACACATGCAGTCCACGAAAATCAGACTACAACAGATGCAACAAAAGGCAAAAAGTGAAGGAGAGGCCATAATGCTAAGATGGGAGGGTAACAAAGACAGAAAGGAGAACAACACTCACACAATAGGCACATAAACTGATACATCAGGCAGATGGGATGACATTTGTTACACTTTGCTCATGTCACCATAGAAACTCTCGTCAATGTTTTGTAACCAACACACCCCATAGAACAAACTACAGAATGACGTCCTTAAAATACCCCTAAGTGTAATATCATTGCAACACTTCAATTCCAACAAAACGTCTGAGCACATTTCAATCATACCATTGGTGTCTCATAACCATTAACATCAATGCTAGGAGAAACAAATTAAAAGCAGCAGATGTTAAATGAAATGACTACCATTTGGTTGGCAGTCACAGAGTAGGCCTACAACTGTTAGAAGGGTGGAGTGAGTTCAACAACACTCTCAATTCCCAAATAATTCAATTCCCTGAATAAACCACTATAATTCATCCTTGGAACTCGACTTAACTGCACTGAAACTCAAATACAGGCGATCAAACTATCCCATCTCCAGACAGCGAAAATCGGAATTACGTCTCGCACCCTCAGCTGGACTGAAAATGTACAGACTACCCTGATGAGCTAGACTGCCACGTGCTGTCGGGAAAAGAGAAAAGGTCTAGATGATTAAAATCTACATCAGAGAGCGATTTGCCAAATATTCCATATAAATAGGGTTGGTAGTCACGGTTGTCTGAAGAACGCTAAGGATTGGGGGCAACTGCACGTGACAATTTGACTAACAAAAACAAATCTGTGCAGCACAGGTGAAGTCTTTTCAACTCGAAAAATTCCACATTGGCCCCACTGCAAATCAGAGCGGAATGTGACACTAAATTATTTCATTAGCTTTGCGTTAAAAAAAAAGCATCGCTTTTCGTTACTGAATGTCAATATTCGATCAAAATGTGGTTACAGCATTCTGTTCATTGAACCATCTAATTGAGTGTTAGACTTCAGAAAACACTGTGGTTTTGAGCAGAACTCCACAGTATGCTGAGTAATTGTGTGACTGCGGTAACAGTGAGCGATTGTCTCTGGCACACCAGAGTATGGCAGAATGCCTAGCCAATAAACAATGCGTGTGCGCTACGGTACCATCACACTCCACCGCAACAGTCCCTCCAGACAGCATGTCCACACACCATGACGTTGACTTAGTGATTTGAAACCTTCTCCAAGTATATTAAACTAATGAGCGAGGTTAGGGAGGTCAGACAAATATGCTGAAACCCTTTTTAATAAAAAGAGCGGAGAACGTTTCTTATTCCGTCGGTCCCGGTGCTGTGGAGGTATAACAGAACACCGCAGTGCACCGCCGCCATCTTATTTCTATCTGGCAACATCCTACTGCTTGTTCTCAATCTCGACATGTAACATGTTGACGAGGATTTTTTTTCCTTGGCCCTGTTGTCAAAGGCCAAGCCTGTCTTAGATGCCTTCAGTATCCAATCCACCTGTATAATACACGGACGGGTGTTCTTAAAAATATAAAAGCATAAGTGTATAAATAGGTATTTTTTCTAAATCACGCCCACCACAGCTTCTAAACAGCTCCGCAAATGAAACAGGGACGTGGTTAAGAATGACGGAAACACTGCGGACTAGACGGACACGCGTTATCCAAGGAAGCAACAATATGACGCTAACGCATTACAGGTCTCTTTAGTGTTGAAGTATATGTTATAGCCAAATATTATTGGGAGTAGGGAGTGGGATGGTGATGCACGGTGATATGCGTTCACTACCACTAAGCTGTTTGGGAGCATGTGACGTTAGTAGACAACATTGTGACGCTTTAACAAATATTTGGTTAATGTTACGATGCCAGTTAACATCAATCTGGCAACGATTTAGGAAATACCGTGATTTCCCTAGGAAAACATGACAACCAAAATAATAATAATAAAAAACATCAACAGCAATGCCTTGAAACGTCTGCATTAAAGATACCACCCTCCTACCCCCAGCACAACTTGGACGACGCCAGGTGCAACTAGGTGTAATATATAGCCATGAATGGAAACTTTTTTATTATTAAGATTTTAAATTATTAAAGATTAAATATATATGGAAGTGAGTTGCTGTTCATCCAGAAGGGCCGGGGGCAGAGGACTCGTAACGTTAAAGTCTACCATGGTTTTAAAGCGCAGAAGATTAAATGGGCCTAACGTTATGCGCTCAGTCTGGAAGTCCAATTGCCCAAAGGATTTAGCCTGTTCATCAGAGGAAATACGCGGCTTTACGCTTTTCAATGTATGATTTTGGTCTGGTCAACCTAGCCTATTGGATGCGTAGGGAATAACCTAAGACCGAACGTTATACTAAGTACCTACTAAGGGAGAATTCTGACGAGACGGACGCATTGTTTTCCGAATGTACTTGAATCTTTAACAACACAACTTTACGCACAAAGCCGTGCAGACATTAAGGCTTTATAAAGCGAATTGGATTTTCGAACGTAACAAATGTATAGATGTTGGCTCTCACAACCGCCCAGTATGACCCATTTCTTTCCTCACGACCATTAGTATTACAATTTCCTTACCTCAAGAGACAATGCCGTGGACGCAAACATCAAAAGGAAAATAGCAATATGGTCCCCCATGCCGAGTCTTCTTCACAGCGCCTGTAGTGTGCGGTGTGTCGGGGTGCTGGGCTAAAATCTAGCGAGGCGTTTGACTTGTCTGTATGTTCGTGTCGCTGTTCCAGTGAGAAATGATGGGAACTGAGAGCGAGGCTATACAGCTGCAAGCAAACCAGTCACCTGACCGGACAACGAGAGAATGGATTCGTCTGGGGAGGGGGCAATAGAAGCGGCACAATGCCCTCGCCACAGTCAAACAATGGGGATAGGAAACAAGGAAAAAATCACACTATTCACTTATCTCGTTGCGTTTGTGTGTGTGTATATATATATGTGTGTGTTGCAGATAGAATGGACGTATCGCTCAATCTCTTGAATCTATCCTTGGCTAGAATTATCCAGGCATCTTGCTGGATGGCGATAGATGTGTTAGGCAAAATGTTAAACAAGTGGAAATTGAGAAAAATATAAGAACGTTGTTTATCAGAGAAAGGAGACAGCCGACTGACCATGTTACCATTTGGGTGGAAAGACCAGTTCATTTTGCAACTACTCCGCCACCTGGTGCCAAATTGGCGCACACTTAACTTGACTCCGAACACAAACGTGGTTCAGTTTCCACAACTTCAATTTACCACTGATCTTACGGATGAAACCAAGTTTTTATCCTTAGACTTTTATCCCTAGATCTTGCTTTTTATTTGCCTACATGCTGGATAGCCCTTACATCAAACAAACAGGCTAACAGTAATTTAGTTACTAATATTTGATTTAGTCTATTAGTCACATTATTGTCTAAAAATAGTTCTTACGCCAAGATGAAACTGCTATTGGCAAAAACCTGGTGGTACAAAATTATATTATTTAAATGAGTGCACAAAAATTGTGCATATCCGAAATGGATGACAAGTGCAAATGACAAGTTGTCTATTTTTATCTGACAGACAACCTAGACAGACACATAAAAATGTCATCCTTTTGCAAAAAAAAAACCCCACTTATCATAAATTTCTCCAGAGGCCTATGTGTACAATACTGGCTGCTGTTGGCTAACAATAAAGTGAGAAAAGTTCACGATGGGACAATGTTTCTGCAGTACCAAAGTAATTTCCAGCTTCATATAAACAAGTGGGAACCAACAGCTTTACACTGTACAGCCAGCTTGTATTTATTAGATCAGTCCTCAGAAATTATGCCTTTTTCACAGCTCATCATGTCACATTAAGAGCGTATGATATTTAATCTGATAACATGAAGAAGGACATTAAAGGTAGGACATGGAAATACATAGTTCTTCTCCATGACCTAAAATGTAGCCTACTAACAGTTCAACACAATCTTACTGATACATAACAGCAAACAAGGTGTAACATCATATTTTCATCTCAAAGTCAAGTTATCCTCAGGTTTTTCTTCAAGTTTCAGTCCAATGATGTCTTATGCAAATTACAGTCTATTTTAATTCCTTTTGAGTCCATTTATTTTATTTATGTCCTCTTTCATCGACCATCGTTCAGAGATAGTTTACTGGCAAGTTCTTTTGGCACAACACAGGAGCACATTGTATTATACACACAATATTTTTGTGCTCACAACTGAGAAAAAGCTCCATGTTCTCTGTGCAGGCAAGTACTTCATCCTGAGGGGTTTCGGTCCTCTTAGCGTGATCCAGCCATGGCCAACTGATCAGATGGCACAACGTCACTGGTCTGACCAGAAAAGAACTGGTACGCTCGGGTCAAGGTCCTCAAGCTCTTATGTTAAATCATGACCCTGGAGGTACCACAGCCCCCTCACACAGCGAGGATGTCTACCTTTGAAGGGCATAGACTGCCCCCTCCTGTCCAGATAAAACCTCACTTCCGGGTGTAGCCTGGGTATGGGGGAGGGGGAGAGTAGTTAGCACCTCTGGGAGGGGTGGGTGTGTACGGCGGCGGGTGAAGGTCTGCAGAATACATCTCATAGTCGTAGGTGTAGGGTGGAGGAGGACCTGCAGGTAAACAGAGACAAGCACATCAGACAATCATCCATTCCACATGACTCCAACACAGGACTGGAAGAGGTGGCAGTTTACAGTGGGAAGACAGCTTGTGAAATGGAACAGACAACACCTCCACTTTTATTTGAGGCAACTTTATCACACTGTGGACAAAAATGAACATGATGGATAGGATGTGTCTGTATCTGACATAACACCTCCCTTTTATTTTTAGAAAATGATGGCTTCTATCCTTTTTGTCCCTAAAAATAAATACTATGTTTATGTAAGTTTAAAATTAAGACAGCTGTTTCTCTGCACAATGTCTGACTGTTAACAGCTATAAGCTTTATTTATTTATTTATTTTTTGCTACAAATAAAAATGACATTTTCAGAAATATGCAAAAAGTAAGTTGTTTTCATAGTAATTTCCAAGTCATTATTTCCACTGCAATTTGAATGCTATTATCAAGTAAAAAGTTGGCGCTGGACTGATAATAAAGTTGATCAAAATTATATAAATATATTTCTTTTTGTAATCCTTTATTTTTTAGTAGTGAAGTCACAGAGAACATTGTTTCACAACACATCATATACATATCATAAGCTCTCCCCATTGGTGTGTTTTGTCATCACTGCTATTTGGGCTTTTTACCAATGACTGAGCAAGTTTGTATCAAGGCATGATTAAGTGTGCCGATGACTCCATTATTGTCAGTCTGCTTGGGCCAACATTTGACACAACATAGACTGAATTTGTGAATCGGCAGCTATCATGGTAGCTGGCCATCCTCAAATTTTCTTTCTTGTTGCTATTGACAGTAGCCACACTAGCGCCGCCTAGTGTTTCTGCACAATATCACATTTTGCTACAGTACAGCCTGGGAATTTCCTGGTCTTCCCATCACTAGGCTAGCACTGAAGAGGCCTTTTGGATGAAAGGTGAAACATTTTCAAGCTCCAAAAAGAAGACCATTTGCATTTAACTGAACACCTTGACCTTGTCAGGGATCTTTCCATTAACTTAGGTTTCCTTCAACAAATTTTCTGGCTGGCCAATCTGCGAACAGGCATGTCTCTGGCATGTCCATTATTTTAAGTTCACATAAAGTATCTGCTTACGAGGAAGGAAACATTCGCCCGTTGAGGGATTCCAGATACTTTGCACAAAGTAAAACAATGTGAAAGCGGTTGGTGCATAGCAATAACAACAATATTAGTACTGGTAAGCTGAAACTTTTAAGAAAGGACAGATGTTCCCTCTGGTGGTTTTTATAAGACATTGCAAGCTTAAACAATAACAGTAGGCAAAGAAAGAAAATGAGGAATCGTTAATATTTTTATATCTGCTTATAATTCTGAATGTGGCATCATTTTTGTAATAGAAAATCCGAACAGTCATTGTATAAGATGAAATTGGATGGTGAAGGGGGTGATGGTCCTCCTTCTGACACAAGTTCACCACAAGTTCTCTGGTTTGAAGGAAGAACTTTTGTTGGAAGAACTTTTGTTGGAAGAACTTGTTTCTCATTTCTCCTTAATCCCCCAACAAAAACATAGCAACATTACCATATATTTTTACTACTGCCCTGTTCTGCACGCCTACTGCAAAAATGTCCATCAGATTCTGTAGGAGGCCTTCAGAACTACTATTCCTTTTAGACTGGACACTCTATGCCTATGCAACCTTCCACAGGAACTACAGTCTAAAGCTCATGTCTTTTCTACTAGCTACATGTAAAATAAGACATAGCTGACTAATGGCTCATGCCCCAGACTCCACTAATTGATGACTGGATAGACATTACCAAATATAACAAATGTGGACACCCCTTCAAAACAAAATGTTATGGTCCAGGTTCTTCATAGATTCCTGAAGATCAGGCTTTATATGACATACTGTATGTGTCTAGCTCAAATATGACCATTCTTTCCAGTTCTATGTTGTGCATAGTTCTGTTTTTGTGTCTGTTTTTGTGCATAAGGCCCTCTAATGATGGCTGGTGACTGTCAAAAATGACTCTCCAAAAAAAAAAAAAATACCCTTTTGAGAATAATTTACTTATCTCAAGCACAATGGTGCCAGTAAACCAAGAAAATTGCACTTATTAAGAATTATCTGTAAAAGACATTTAAATCTGTAATGTATTGTGTTTCAGTAGCCTTTCCCATACTGTTGAAAGACTATGCTGGTTACACTAAGATACCTAATAGAGTGTTAACACATTGTAACACTAATACACGTGTTTCTGGAACACAAGACATGTCTTTATCCATTGATTCTAAAATCTAGTAAAAAAGATATTTTCATGCACTTCCCATATATGGGAACAGTAAGCATCAGACAAGGCCATGGAGGTAGAGTTGTGAGGTTGAGCAATCACCTGGATATCCCTGCGACACAGTGTTGATGTAGGATGTGCTGAAGACTCCAACGCGAGCCCCTCGACCGTTCTTCACACACATGCACACAAACAGAAAGCCTGCTGCTACCGCCCCCATCAGGAATACAACACCAAAAACAATGCCGGATATTGCTGTCCCCCTGGAGTCACATGCACACACACACACAAGACAAGGTTTGTCAGAGGCAGTTTAAAAACACCTACATCATGATTACCACCCTCATCCTCTTCCCAGCCCTATGTTCTCCTGACACACACACACACTGTAAGCTGTGTTCTTTGTGCTTTAAGAACTCAAGTGTGGTTGTGTTGTGTGTGTGTGTGGACGGATGGATGGATGGCCACCCAGATGGCTGTTGACTGTTTGCGGCCCTGTTCAGGCTGTCTAATTTTGGAGGGTCTGAGTCAGAAACTGGAGAGGATTTGAGGGCTTGGGAGACACAAGTGTCAGGGGATGGGAGGGGCATGTTTTCTCACATATACACACACATACAGACACAATCTCTCTCTCTCTCACACACACACACACCTGACCACCATCTCAACAGCTGACTATCATGTCCTTTCCAAATGGCTTTGTATATCTCTCGGTCCCACTCTTTTAAACCCACACGCCACTCACGTTGTTATTGGTGAGGGAGATGGGAAACCAGTAAGTCAATAAAGGTTATTCCATGCGGACCATTTTCTCCCAATGTTCTTGAATATCTAGGAGTGGCCCACAATAAGACTTGAAGATCTCCATGATGTGTTTTGACATCAAATGGCTTAGAGGCCGTTCTGACTGAGAGAGAACAGCTGCATCTGCCAGAGACATGTCAAAGGTCATGCTCTGCACAGGGGTCAGTTGTAATGGCAAAGAGGCGGTTTGTGATTCCCAGTGTGTGCGTGTGTGTGTGTGTGTGTGTGTGTGTGTGTGTGTTAATGTATCCTGTTACTCACGAGAGGACATCTCCCACATAAGCATAGTAGGAACAGCAAAAAGGGGGTACTCCATCACAGCAGTACTCCAAACAGCCGTCACACTCTGCTTGTCCTCTCCCTGCAACACACACACACACACAATAAAACATGAAACATTTTAGAGACATCACTTCAAACACAAACATACTCTACCATAGCTCAACCATGCCACAAAAGGATGCAAATACAATTCAGAGAATTAGTCAGTCCAGTCTCTCCTACTCCCACTCTTACGATGAAGCGGAAGGAAAGGAGTGAACACCCCTGCTTACTTCAGCAGCCCATGGCGAGCACCCTGGCAGGTATACAATGGCTGCCGACATCCAAATTGATGCTTAATTTTTATGGAAGCCTCAACTGGACAAGTAATTGACTTGGTGAAGATAGCTAGTCATCTAGCCACTTCTACTATCATTAGACAGTGACTTGAGAGTGACGTCTTGGTCACAGACAGCTATTTCATGACAAATTGCAGGCAGCAAGTCTTTTACTATTGGTAAATGAAAAATCTACATGCTTTGGTGTTGTTTATTTGAAAAGGCAAATGATGTACCATTTAGAAGAGGACTTTGTTAAGATATTTTATTTTAGCAACGCAAAGAAAGTAGCATTTCCAAAGCATTAAAAAAAAAACTTTGAAACAGCCTATATGGCAGAGGCAACATTTAACAGAAGTAGCCTATAAGACATGGACAATCCTAAATCAACTGTAACTGTAACACTGAGTTTTCCCAAGCAAGGTCAGCCTGGCCAATTTTAGAAACACACATTTCAGTTCTCTTTGTTTCCTCTAGCCTCCAATCACGACTTCTAAAATTATGATCACAGAAATGATTATGCCTTATTATGGAGACCAACGACCAGTAGCCTTGCAATTATCTGGTAGAATGAGATTCACACATCCTCACAAAACATTCACGCACACACACACACACACACACACACACAGAGGCTTGTTGTTTGATTAAATAGCCACACACCTCATAGCCTTTTTAAAACCGTCCTTGACAGTACTTGTAGAGCTCATGCAAGTACCTCTCTCTACCAAACTGTCTATCCACTATATGAGAAACATGTCTGGTCCTGCCCTGTTCATCTCTGACTTCGCCATCACAGCAATCTTGACTTAGGCTGAAGGAAGTGGAGTATAGATTACTAGGTTCTGTTCATATGTTTCATCTATATATCTCATGTTAATTCAAATATAAAAATAAACTGTTATGTGCATTGCAGCCTACGAGCACGACCGGAGAATGTAGGCTAGTCTATAGGGATGAACTGATTTTATTAGCCCGTAAGAAACGTAAATGAGGAACAAAATGCTTAGATGTTTATATGATTGAAATTATTCGGTTAAAAAAGGCATAACAGAATCCGTGCATATCACCAAACTCTACCTCAGTCTTCTAGCTAGCTTTGAGACACATTAAAATGAGTAATTAACTGAGGAAGAATTCAATAGATTCAATAGACACACAGACACACATAGACACACAGATGGGGGGAAAAAGTCGGTTCCTGGTAGTCTGGCCACAGTGGCTATAAGTCAACGGACCTTTGATGTGTGTCTGCATACTCTCTGCCTGGGTGGTCTAAAGAGGTCCCCTCTTAGTCTACCTCCGGGTCTTGTCGGTCAACACGCCAGGGACAAAGACTCCATACAACTCTTGCCACCTCCAGAAGAACCAGAACCCCGTACACCCCTTCCCCTCCCCCACAACACCCCGTCAATTACTTGCCTCCGTGTACCTCAACAAACCATTTATTCCACGAGCCAATAGGCAACTTAAAAAAGTACATTACCCGAAACATCCCTTTACATCTCATTCTCTCCACGTTAAAGTTCTTTTAGAAATTAAGTTTTGAGAGTCGTAAAAAAATGGGGACTGAATAACTTAAATTTAAGTTTTAATAACTTAAATTAAAATTGGATGAATACTGCTCTAACTTTCCACTCGCTAGCCTATATGTATTATTATCCAACAAGGCAGTTTACTTTCTTTAGGTCTACATAAAAACGACAAAAATTACCTAACGAAGCAATGATATTTCTTCGACTCGAATGAACAGTGGGGTATTATTATTATAGCGGACCATAAATTAGAAACGTTTATTTCAGTTCAAAGAATCCAAAATCTTACCGGCAAAGAGGCAGAGTAACAATGACTCTCTCAGGAACTTCCAGCTCGCTTGTCCCGTTCTGGAGGCAGAATTATCCATGTTCATTGATTCTTTTCCCATAAGTCAGTTCAGTAGCCTACAGTTAGTTTGTGTTTTTGTTCAGCAATAAATCCATCTGAGTACAACGCAAAAACTTGGATTAACTATAGTTCAGTGATATGTAAAGAATGGTGAGACTGCTTGTTGGCTGGGTTGTCTCCTTTATTAACTAACGGCGCAAACGCAGTTTGCCATATTCCACGTGTTCCCTCCTCCAAAACGCGTTCTCGGCTTCTTCCTCTTTGTTTTCCCTTCTTCCCTTTTCTATTTTTTCTTTCAGTGCCTCCCCTCCCCCTGCTGCTCTTTGACGATATTACCCTCTCAGGAGTTCAGTTGTGACTGAGACGCGACCATGCAGGCAAGTGTTTATAGCCCACCGGTAAATAAATATATAAATAAATATCACCCCTCCCCCTGTCACGACATCGAGAATTATCACCAAAGTGCCGGTTATGGGCAATTACTGAAGGTAGGGAAAGAGTAAACCACAGTGTAATGGCCTCACGATCATTCCCGAGATAGGTTGCCTCAAAGCAGCCACCCAGTCGTGCCCCTCTGCACTATAAGTCTTGCCTGCTGTCTTTGCTCTCGAGTTTGTTTTCTTTCCCCTCGTTATCTATTTCTCTGAAAAAGGCTGCCCCTGAGAGGTTATTTTCATCACTCTCTAGAAATGCATGTCACGAATCCTTTTAGATCCTTTTGGACAGGAATTATGTGAAGGAGATAATACAGCTTTATGACTGATAGAGCATGCCTGTCCTCCACCCTGAACTAATCTAGTCTTTTCCATCATCATCATCTTCATCACCACCACCACCCCATCATCACCATCATCATCAATATTAATATTGTCCTCCTTTTCTGCACTTTGCTCAGTGTTACTGATACCTTGCGCCACAGACTTTCTGTAGAGGTTTTGATCAGCTGAGTAACCATTAACCATTCTGCAGCTCACACACAAGCTAAAACAATGTAATCATATAAGCCTCAGTCTCTTGCTCTGCATTCTCCTCCATTCACTGTCTCACTACCCTGTTTCCCTCCACTAATAAGCCATACACAAGACTGATGCCTGTGAGAGCTCATTCTTCGGAGATCATATAACTCTTTTATGAGAATACCACCCACAAATTGCCCATTATTGCAGTCATAATTGCATGCAGATGCTGGAGAAATAAGGCACTGAATGCATGGAGAATGTGCTTTATGTGATCTCCTGGTTGCCTGCGCTATATAAACATATAGCCAAGGCTAACCTAGGGGGTCCATGTTTGTATATTAAGGAGATAAAGGTAGATTCCAGTCTAAGCCAACAGGGCCAGGAACATCTTCAGTTAGAGCTAAGAATACTGTAACACGGGGTAATCTTTCTGTCACTGCTATAAGGAGTACGGCTGGTGCTGAATATTGGAGATATGACCATCTATATCAGTACAAAAAAAACTGTCAGATTTGTTTAACTAAATGATGCCTCAAAATGAGTGTGCCCTATCCTGTCTCCCTGTGTGTGTGTATGTATATGTGTGTGTGTGTGTGTGTGTGTGAGAGAGAGAGAGAGAGAGAGAGAGAGTGTGTGTGTGTGTGTGTGTGTGTGCCGGGGGGGGGGGGGGTGTCTGTGAAACATCTTCAGCCAGCAGAAGTCGGTGAGTATATGGCCTTTGAGGCATTCCTCTCATGAGTGGAACCATTGTTTTGAGCATCTGCTGTGAAGCTGGCCCTCATGGTTTCACTCAATTATGCCAATCGACATGGCTTTTAAAACCATAATTACAGATTACTGACTTCCTGTTGGTCCTCCTCAGGGAACAAATCCAGAGGCAGGTCTGGACATCCACCACCCAGTGGAGAAAATTTGTAAGTGCTTTCTGCTTACAATGCAGGGTCATCCTCTCAGCAGGTCTAGAAGGACATACTTTACTAAAAAGCACCCCCCCCTTGCATCTATTTATATATTATTAGTCACCACAAGCCCACGTACTACCGTAATGTAGTGTAATGTAACCTTTGTGTTGGTTTTAGTTATTACTTTTGTAATAGTGCATTTATTCATGTATCTGACTGAAAGATTTGATTGTGTGTTTTGTGGTATTAACTGATTGGAAAATGGAATGGCAAAGTGTAAGCGAACACTCATGACAACAGTCCACAGGTCAATTTGATACTTTATTCATAAACCTAAGACCATATATATCAGACAGTATAAATACTCCATAGACTCTACACCCTTCTGTTATTTCAATAATAATAACAAATAACAAATACAATAATAATAAAAAGCCACAAGATTATATTAAACAGGCTGTACAAAAATAAATAATGTTTGGATATTCTGTACAAAAAAAACACCTAATAAAAAAAATAAAACCAAACCAAAGGCACAGACCTTCTTAGAAGGCAGGAGAGACTTACTTATGAAGTATTATCAGGAGAGAAGTCCCTCATCTCCGCATTCATACACACAAACATGCATACAGATATTACCACACACTCCCCCTAAGGCACTGGAAAAACAAACAAACAACAAATAACAACAAAAAAAACACAACTATCTTTGGTCTTTCTCACTCCCCATAGTTGTCTCTCCCTCATGGCAAGACTAGGCTTGGGAATGGATATGGATGCACATGTCATTGTGTACCCCTCCTCCCAGAGTCTTTCACTGTGATGGGTAGCTTGTGAATGCTAAAAACTAAAACAACAAAAAAAACATATACATTTTTTTTCTTTCAAATAGCAGCGTATGCGACAGGAATGGAATGGACACTTCGGACAGCTCAAAATTGCAGCACTGAAATTTAACTACGTGGTAAAAACAGCGAGGGCTGCTGCTTCTAATGTGTGTAATGACTGATAGTATCCTTTCACTCTCTCCTGCTCCCAAGACACATGCTGTAGATCTGACACACCAGTGCAGCCAAATTCCAAAGTTGTATGCTCACTTCTTTTAAGGTGTCCTTACGATTGAATTCCTGCATTTCCCTCAGTAACCTTCTCTCCTTTCTCTGTAATTGCTCTGCGCTAATTTTAAAATAAATCTGTCTGTCCAGTCCAGCTCGAACAGATAATATATGTATGAAAACACACATACACATGAGAACATGCATGCATACATGAACACACATATACACACACAAACACACACACACACACACACACACAAACACATGTATTTTGTTGGCACAGGAAACACACTCGAGGAAGGGACAGGTGTGTTCCTCCAGATCTTCTTCTTCCATCGCTATTGGGTATTGGGTATGTTCTGCCAATCAGTCTCTATGCCAGGTGGCATGGGGTAAGGGTGGGGTGGGGGGCAAAATGAGTGTGTGTGTGATGAAGAGCTGGCAGTGTCTCTCAGCATTTGTCCATGCCAGGCTTACCAGGATGCCAACAAGACAGTCTCTTTACCCACTGAACCCCAGGCTGGTGTGCAGTCTCTGCCAAACAGGGTAGAGGACTCTACTGAATCCCTTTAAAAGCCTGCTTTCTTTTCTTAGCCTAAGCCATTAGCATTAGCCATTAGCAGGCTGGCTCAGGCTATTGGAGCGGCTGCCCGTGAGAACGGGCCTGGACTCGGATCAGTCCTAGCAGGCGCTCTGGTTGCACAGGTCAAGCAGGGGCCGCGGCCTGTCTTTGGCGTTGCAGCTCTCGTTGGGCAGTGTCCGGCCGTCGTGGCCCACACAGCGCAGCATGCGCTTGCGGAAGCCCCGGCCGCACGTCTTGGAGCAGTTGGACCACTCGCCCAGCAGCCAGGACGGGCAGGCCTGGGTCGAGCAAGAGCGGGAGGCAGATGGACGCAGCTCCTCGGGGCAGTCCCGTGATGGGCGCCCGTGGGTGTCCAGACACAGCACCTCTCGCTGCTGTGTGCCGCCACCGCAGGTCTGCGAGCAGGGCCCCCACTCACGCAAAGACCACTCAGCTCCACCAGCCTCTCGGATGGCGTTGATGGACTGCCGGTTCTGAGAGCTGGAGGAAGTGGAAACAGGTCGTGGAGCGAAGTAGCTGTACTTGACCCGTGGCCGCGGGGACTCACCGACAGACAGCACCTGGATGGTCAGGGGCTCGGGCAGCGGAGCAAAACTGCGGAGACGCTCCAGGGTGGCAGACGAGCCGCTGTAGCGCAACAGCGCCCCTCGGAGAGAGATGTCTGTCTCAAGCGTTGTCAGCTTGTAGTCACCGTTCAGAAGGTAGGTGCCATCCTGACGCTTGACAGCCAGGTAGCTGTTGTCATGGCGACGGCCACCAGGACTGCGCTGTTTGACATCGACTAGGGTGGCACCGGCAGGAATAGTTACCACATCCTGATAGCCAGGTCTAAAGAGGACAAAGGATTTATTAGACACTTGTACAACACAATGTACAACTATGATTTGCTTATAATAAAATAATTTCATTGAGATACAGAAAGATGTAGAGTGACTTGGGGCTGGAGAGTAATCTCACCTTGCACGGTCCAGATGACCAGACACCTTCTTGCAAGTAGACCCATCACCACCACAGATGCCACACTTGTCGAAGCGCTTGTTAGAGCCGATGACACGATCACAGCCTGCCTTGACACACTGGCCTTGAACACACACTGATGTGGAGTCTGGGGTGCAGGGAGTACCATCAGCCACCTGGGGGTGATAGAGAGAAGGTATCGTTAATCTCCTGACTTTATCAAGCTAAATAGGCTTAATTAGGGTGGTTGCAAGTTTAGTTAAACTATGAACTGAGTAGCCCAGAATGAATTTACCTTGGGTTTAAGGATGAAAAAGTAGCCTGTTCCTTTGGCACGACACACAAGCTTGCAGCGATCTTTGGGTGAGACTCCGGCATATTTTGGCACCCACTCGACTCCACCACCAGACCCGAAAGACATCTGGGAGGAAATGTCGTTGTGGGCGAGACACTGTTCTTCACGGAATGTCAGACCTGTACAGACAGAGCAAGAGTACAAAACAGTTAGGCAATGGAAGCTTCAGATTAACTGAAGTGGAGTTCAGGGTAGTTAGGGCTGTATTATTAGAGGCTATTTGATGGTTCTCTTACCATTGCTATCAGGGCAGGTCTCAGTGTTGCATGAACGATACTGGATCCTTTTGCCTTCACAGTATTTGCCCCCATTTTTGGGCATGGGGCTGTCACAGTCCCGGAAGGAATACTGCACACCTCCTCCACAAGTACGTGAACAGTCTCCCCATGGTCCCCACGGCCCCCAACCACCGTTGACTGGTGTCTGTGTGGGAAAAAGTAGACAGAGATCAAGATCAGTGAACAGAACAGCAGTCAGATTCAACACAACTTCCCCAGCACTACCAGTGAGTCTGGATGAGAACAAGGAGCCAGTCAAGCTGCTCACCTGGTGTTTGGCTGCTTCGCTCTTGCTGAGACATTGGCCGGCCAGGCAATAGCTGTCGTGTCCGCAGGGCGTGCCATCGGCCCAAGGGAAATTCTTCGTCTGGCACACCAGCAGGCCGTTGGAGGTGGTGACAGTGCACCACAGCGCAGCACATGTGGTGCTCAGGTCCGGGCAGTGCTGGGACTCCTCACCGAAGGTGAGCCGGCACTGGCGGTCTGCATCGTATACGGTACCTGGCAGGGCCTGGGGAAGTGACTGGGGCTTCTGGGGCTTGTCCAAGAGGCACTGGCCGTGGCCGTTGTCCAGGAAGGAAGTAATCATCAGGGCGCTGCATGGAGACCAAGGCCGCAGCTGGTCCAGATTGGACAAGGTGGAAGCCATCATGTGAGAGCTCCAGTGGTCACCATTGACGCTGGCACACTGCTTGGCATCGTCATGAGGCATGTTGAAAACATGACCTGCAAGCAATAATAATAACAAAAATGCCCATTTTAGTCACTATGCACAATTATACAAAGACTAACAGATTATCAAAATGGTGTTTACACAAATGGAAGAATGTGAAAAGCATAATACAGTGTGGTCTTCTACACTATGAAGTCTGTGTTAGCATCACTTACCAAGCTCATGTGCCACAGTGAATGCTGCCTGTAGTCCATCATCCTCAATGATGGAGCAGCTCCTTTCTGGGTCGCACACAGTGCCCACATCTGCCATGCCAAGTGTATCACAGGAGTGGGCACCACACAAATCCTACAGAGTTCCAAGGAGACAAAACACACACTTTAGTCACACTCGTTCACACACCACTCATCACTATATGACTCTGTTGTCCAGTTACTCAAAGAGCGAGAAATGAAGCTGATGCGTACCTGTCTGGTGAACAGGACCGCTGTGTCATAATGTTCCGGGTTGTGGTCACTGGGCGGGTTGTGCTGCCGCTGCCACTGGCAGAAGTTCCTGAGCGTCAGCGCAGCGTTGGATGAGACTTCTGGGCCGTGCTGCTCGTCATACACCACCAGGAGCTTCACCACGGCCAGACTGATGGAGTTGTGGATGGTGGGGTGGCGATAGAGGCGCGATGCCACCGCCATGATGGTCATGAGGTATGGCTTCAGGCCCGCGCCGTGGAACTCCGCCATAGACTGATCAGCCACTAGCATGATTTCGACATAGCGCGGAGTGGACACAAAGCGCCGGGAGCGATGGTGCGCTGTAAAACATAGGGAGTAGACAAGATGCGAACTGCTTAGACCTTGGTTAAGTAAAACAACACAGAATATTTTTTGATATGTACTTCTATGCAGTCGCGTCAATAAGTCCTAGGAGTTTAATGGCTAATATATGAGTGTGTCAGAATTGTAGTGTTTCTAGTGAGAAGAAAATCGGTGAGTTTCAGGTTGCTCTATGCTGACCAACGTAACATGACTCAGCCCTTAGTCCGTCCCGCCTCCTTTAAAAAAAAAACTGCATTTTCAGTCTGACCTTCTCTGGTAGGAAATTTGGAGGAAAAGACTGTCCGCAATCCCCCTGGCAAAATATGTCTGAGGGAGGCTGTGAGACGCAGCGTTTTGTACCAGGAGACGACTTTACACGTACCAATCCCGGACCTCCCTCCCTTTGGTCACCCCCGCCCCTTACCACCGTTACCTCTCCTCCTCCAGATCCTGCGTACACGGGTGGAGAGTTGTACCCTTTCCCCATTAACCCTCCCTAGACCTCAACCCTAAAATCACTTGCTGAAATACTGAGTCTGGAAAAACTACATAACCATACGTGTCCCATTACTGATGAGGAAAGACGGAATTCACGGTTTAGAAATGTACTGTCGGTGTTTCGTACGGCGCGCATGCACCGTACTCTGGGATATTACATCTTTGGAAGCTCATTTCATGCGTCAAAAAGCACGTGATAAGGCCATGTCAATGAGTGCATGCCGTGAGGGGAAATAGACAAAAAAGAGAAACTTTCACGAAAACTAGATCCAGATGTCATTTGGAGTACCCTGTCGTCATACACTCTATTTTTCCACATTAATTCATCGAACATCAGTGACATTAAAAAGCACCTTTTCCCTAACAATAGCTACACGATATTATAAAGTATTTACCTTTTGAATCAAAGTTTGTGTCCAGATTGATGGTAGGTTTCTGGGGGCTCTCCTTGACCCTCTCCTCCTCCTCATTAACACCACATTTGGAGCCTCCTTCCTCGGCCACGAAACCCCTGCTCCGACGCTGGATGACATGAAGATCCTCATCTGTAGGCTGGGTGTCCCCGCTGACGTTGAGTGGCCGGATGAAGTACTCTTGTCCATTCAGGTAGAAGCCACCTTGAAGTCCTCCGCACAGGTTAAGCGCAGCGGCGGAGTTAGCCTCGCCATTGACCGTTCCTGAGAAAAAGCACCGTGCCTCCGCTCCACGATCAGACTCCGGTTGCGGGGTCGAACCAGGATTACCCACCACATGGAAGACAAACCCGGGTGCCAGGAATGTGTGGTCCGGCTCTAGGTCCAAGAACAGCTCTCCGCCAAACACGTCCAAACGATAGAAGCGCTTTTCTGACTCCTTCTCTTGCGCCTCGGCATTAAGCTGCCCATTCTGTCTAAGATCCGGGTCGAGCCGAACCGGCACCACAGTACTCTCCTCAAACGCGTTGCGCCCGGCGCTAACGCACATAGCACACAGCAAGCACACCGACAAAGGCAAAAACTCCATCATATTCCTGCTGAATCCCAAAAAGGGAAAATATATTTGAACTGAATGTAAAGTTGCAGCGAAAATCCGTATAAGGTTTACAACTTTCGACAAAAAATAATCTTGCGCACGAAGTGCCCAAAACTATCTTAAAAACAAGAGGAAAACACTAAAATTCACCTAAATCCAGTGCAAAACAATATTTTATATCACTGCTGGTTGTGGCTTCAGAACGCAATAAATAAAAATGCAACATAAAATGAAATTAAGTCACGCTCCGCATTCAAACGTTACAGATTCCAGACCGAACTTTAAGGAGCTTCTCGAACTCTGTCTCCTTAGAATATTTGTCTTTCGGGACAGTGTGGTCCAGCTGTCTAAATGTCTCTGCTCTCCTTTCCCCTTAGAAGATATTCGGACCCCGGCTTCCTATATATCCCACCGCCCAGGACCGCCCCTTTCTTGGGTGCCTTTGATCTAACACAGCGCGATCTTGTGCGCAACAAAACGCGGCAGAGCCTTGGCACTTGGCCATAATAATCAATCACACCGGACACTCGAGCGGAGTCTCCCCCCCCGCCCCCCACCGCCCCCACTTGCTCTTCTACCGGCCAGAGGGAGGGATTTTCTCCTGTTCCCTATTCTTGCAAACGTTAACTTTCATGTATCACTTTTACATATCAGATTTTTTTCTCGCTCCCTTTTTCGAGTGCAAATATCCACACACCACCTCTTTCATTTTTAATTTTTCGGGGACACAATGAATTTGTTTCGTGTTTCGAATTTCATGATGAGAATCGACAAACCAGATCCAACCGAAATTCCCTAATTCTTTGATATACCGGGTTGGTTAATCCATGGCCAAGAGGACATAGCATCGGGGCTGTGCGCGCTGGTCGGCAAGAGGGACTGATAGTTCGGGTAGCGAAAGTCTGTATCAGAGGCTTGTTAAGGTGGAGTGGGTGCTGTTGAACTCCCTTTCCTATGTACCGCAAAGACTGGCGCCCCTCTCAAAATCTGATCCCTTAACCCGTGCACTCCGTGCAGTTGAAACATTTTATATGTCAGAGCCATAGTCAGCTAATATCACAAACGAACTATTTGCTCCTTTCCCGGCAGACAATTCACATAATTTTCGGAAACATTTCTCAGTTTGTCTTGGGCGATAGTCGCCCAACTCACTGAAACGTCAAGGCGAAAACACAGAAAAGCATGAAGTTTATCTGGCGCCCTGTCTTAATGTAGAGAGGGACCATAGCGTGCAAGAAGAAAATAAAACATTTTTGACTGAGTGGATCTCAGTTTCAAGTAACATTTTTTTCCCTAATAAAATTACGAGTTGGTTTTAATTTCACTCCTCATCCTCTTCATACTCTTTTCATGGTCAGCGGTAACTGACTACATAATATGCATAATGACGCCCAATTAATATAAACTGGGAGACCATACGTATCAATTAGTATTCGTAATGTATTTCAGTTATGAAAATAGCTAGAGAGATGTGTCTATCTGCCATTCAAAATTCAATTAGAATTTCTAGAATTAGAGAGATATTAGTTCTCATCAATAATCCATTCTTCTCTCCTAAGAAATCCAGGACAACAGACACATAGAACAGATGGCAGACTACCTTAAATCCTACAGGTTTTCCTTCAAGGATGTGCTGTTCATGTATTGGTCCACATGGGTGCAGTCGAGCTCCACCGTTTTTGTCGATGTCCATGACTGGTCCCTTACCGAGTCCCTGACTGACACCCAAAGCCTAGATGTTTGATGGACATCGATAGATATGGGTTTCTTAAGAACTATCACTTTTTAAAAGAATAAAATCAAAGCACCCCTTGGTAATGATTAACACATTTTCTAGCCCTCATATTATGAGTCAATCTAAATTAATATATACGATTCATATAATGTATTACAGATATTACCATAGGGTGGCAGTGCCCCCCAACTTCTGACTAAATTGAGGGTGCAGAGGATATGAATCATGGTAAATGGTAGCTTACAGTTTTTTTCAATCTCTAACAAACATTAACCAATACTTAAAATACTTTTTCGAAATTCTTAACACAGCAAAACACCTTCGTCACACAATTAGCCCAATTAGCCCATTTTTTGGCCCAATTAGCCAAACAGTTTTCTTGCGTCAAAAGCACATTTTATCAACAAAACACAAACAGGCTGACTCAAAATCAAATAATTCTACCAAACACTATCATGTGTTTTTTTACACAGTGAACATGTCAGTCAGAGTATACTGACTTTAATGCAACAAGTGAACAAGTGATGGCATTTCTGAAACTACATGAATTTTCATGTATTTCAAATCCACGACTTCATGGACCACATTGACTTCAAAATCCTGGTTCCATTTACTTACAGTAACCACCAACTGTATTTGTGTGAGCATTTACAGTGATTTTGTGTGATTTTTCTAAAATATAATATAATACATAATGAATGTTTCATAGAAATTCCTCAAGAATTGTGGAAGATGCACAGGCCTAAAGTTATTCCTAGCTGCTAACGTACTTTACCCAATCTGTAATCACCTTTTTTCAAAACTCCAAATACAACAAAACATCAGTCTGTTGTCAACACCTCTCAACCTATCCCATTGCAATTGAAATTGGAGATGTATTTTCCGTTTTTTTTTTCTGTTTAGTGGTCATTCAAAAATGATCATCTGGGTAACCGTTGTGCTGCTGTCATTGCTGAACTAGGGGTTCTGTACTGTATTTAAGGATTTGGACATTAGATTTCCATTTCTGGACATTAGATTTCCATTTCTGTGTGTAAGCATTTGCAAATAAGATTTATAAGATACATCATTTTGGTGTTGGGACTCTGTATGTAAAGAAAATGTAAGCATTATAGAAATGCATTTATGGACTGCACATAGTGTGAAAAGACCAAGAAATGTGTCAACCATATGGCCAGAAAAGGCAGAAGGTAAATGTATTTTACCTTCTTTACCTTAAAGTTTTGAAAATGAGGCTGATGATCAGAACACTTGTTAGCGATTGAAAAAAAAAACTGTACAAAAAAGCCAAGGTTGACTAGGTAATACAGTGGTGTTTTCAGATGAAGTATCTCAAGGGTTTCTGATTCTGACCAAGTTTGTGGTTTCCTGTGAATTTTTACTGATCCGTAGAAAAATAGAGGAGGAGAGTTTTTCAGAAACAACATCCATCATTTGGTGTGGGTATTTTCCATGATATGTCTGCATAAACTCTTCTTACCCTCTCTGTCTGCTGGGCACACCAGCTTGCCAGTTTTTATTGTCACATGCATGTAGTTACTGAGTGTTAAAAATGCAGTGAAATTGGCCTGCCAGCCCAGTCTACCCCTGAGCCCAACCCCAAACATCAGGCTAGCTCTACAAGGTATAGGGTTGCCTGTCACCACTAACCCCAAGCAAAGCATTAGACCGAGGCTCTCCACATCTGCCCACACTTACCTCTATGTGCTCAACACACGCAAAGTGCGTGATAAGTGCATGAGAATTCACACCCATTCTTCTCTATTAGATTACACGTGGAGTCTTCATCACACAGATAGCATATGCATATCCCGTGAAACTGCAACGGTCAGCTTTCCAACTGTGTTATTTCAGTGTTTCATTGACTTTCTTTATCAGTCTTTAAAACTACCTCTCGACTTTTCAAATGCTTATCTCATTATCAGTGGAAGTCCTTTTAACATATTCCTTGCTACTTGTCTAGTAGCTGTTTGACTGTCTAAACAACTCTCCTTTTTATTCTACATTTTTTCTTTTCTATTGTCAATTTGTAAGTGCACTTTTTAAAACTTCTTTTTTTACCAAGCTAATTATTCTCTTTCTCTCTCTCTCATTTTCATCTCATAGTCATCACGAGGCTCCATGACTTTGCCCACAAGGAATCTACTTTTCTATCTACTACTTTTGATGAATGAACTCTTCAGTTTGTCACATCACAGCTACATTATAGCGACGTTGCATCTAAGCCAATTCATTACCCCTTACTGTCATGAAATGACACCCACACTGGCATAAGTCAGTGACTTCAAATCTGTTGAAGTGACATTAGTTTGCTTTAGACCAATGTAAGGCATATATTATAGTCAGCGAGCTTGATTAAAATCCTGACATTTATTAGATGGTATGGGCTGTGTATAGGAGAGATGCTTTCCCCCTTTAACTGCCTACACCTTTTTTGTGCTCAGGGCAAAACACCATGTAAACATATGAGGACAGGCTTTATCACATATACAGCAGAGGTTTGCAGCCAGGTCACGTCTGCCATGCGTTCTTTCAGTTGGGAGTCTGTTGCATACTAACTAGTTAGCTCACCAGTGTTCTTGTACATACTGCAGTGGCATGAAGCTATTCACACACGCACACACACACACACACCCCAAACACGCACACACACACACACACACACACACAGTCGTTCAATAATTGACATAGAGTATTGACATTTAAATGAGAGTGAGAGGCAGGTGCATTCAGTGGTATGTTTAATCAAACCAAGTCATAAAGAAAGACCCAGGCATCAGAGGCCTCACAGATCCAATTGAGTTTGAAGCACTTGAGTGTAAAAACGGCTTTCAGATGATTGTTTCTGTGTACAATCAAAAGTACGGTAGGTAGGATAGAGGGATGCGCAGACAGATGAGGGAATGGGCAGATGGATGGATGGATGGATGGATGGATGGATGCTTATCCTAAACACACCTTGTCAGACAGAATAATAAATCGTAGACATTTAAATATAGATTTTTTGTATATACACATGGTCATACAAATAACTAGGAAAAACATAACAAAACAACAACACTATTTTCTTTAAGAGGACATAATCTGCTCAGTCATATTCCTAGTTAAATAGTACTTATCATACAAAATGACCCATAATAATAAATAGATTCAGCATGTTTTTTTCCTTTCACATACCAGTTTATAAACAATAAATTATAGATTCAGTGCCGTGTTTGCGGTGGTCTGAGCTGGAGATAGATATATATATATATAGAGAGAGAGAGTAAGAAACGGAATACTGTGAGTTTAGGACAATTACACATCTGCACTGTGTGTGTGTCTCTTTCTCTCTCTTTGTATGGTCTTGTGAGACATTGTGAGGCAGTTCAGTTCAATAATCCAGAAAGTGGAGTAATGTAGATGAGGTTGTGAATGGCAAACCTGCCCATGTGTTCAAGTAACTGCATGCTATTCAAGCTGACTGTACTCAGACAGACCCCAAGGCTGTGGTCTAGGCTGGGTTTAGAACATCCGCAGGCTCTGTAAATAATTAAGGCTTCGTAGTTCAAGGTGAGACTACACATCCCCACCACCCACCTTCTATACACATACGTACATACACACACACACACACACACACTCTGTCTCTCTCGCTCTCTTTCTCTCTCACACACACATACTCACACACACTCTCACACACTACACTAAGGGGCAATGCAGCATACTGTACCCTGCTAAATTAGGTGGGTATTTTTCTCAGTTTGTCTCTCAATCATCTCACATTTTCCACCCTAGGTAGTAACTGACAATGGCCTTAATCTGAATGTCAGATATGTGTCTCATTATTTTGTAGTTACGATAAGATTAAGAGATTTATGTTTTCACTCACTCACGCGCACACACATACACGCACACACACCTGCTAGGCCGCTGTTATTATTCTTAGGATCAGTGTACATCTCTAGAGGGGCTTTTGATTCCTTGTTTATAAGAAGGTGGTAGGGAGGTCTGTGGACTATGTGGACTTTGGGGTAAGGTTGGTGGAGACAAGCCAGCATAATGTTCAGTGACTTTGTGTGTGTGTGTGTGTGTGTGTGTGTGTTTTGAGTGAGTTTTCCACTTATGGTATTTGTTTCCTGTGTTCAATGTCTCTAGCGTAAAAGGTCTGTTTTAATGAAAAGGTGCTGACTGATGGGAAGATGAGTCTGAATGAGTGTGGAATGGATGAAAAAAAGAAAGAGAGCAAGAGAGAGAGTACAAGTGTAAAACTGAGGAGTAATTTGACCTGTTTGACAGGGTTGATTTCCCTCATGCTGTGCTTTGCGAGTTTTCAGGGCACACATTGTCATTTTAAGACAAGCAGACAGACATACATTGGAACCATGGAAACTGTTTTACAATTGCTGGTCTCCTGGGTTACCATGGCAACACATATTAAACTGCACCAAGTGTCCTTCCATAGAGCCCAAGAGCAAAAAAAAGTACAAAAAAAAAACAAACAAAAAAACACAAAAAAACAATGCACATATTCATTTACACAACATGTGTGCGCACGTGCACACACATACTCACAAACACACAGAAATTGGTGGTGGAACTGTATTGTCGCACTGTCAGGTTTCTCAGTTCCCCAACATAGTTTCATGGACACACATGTATGCTTACATACGCATACACACACTTTCACACAATCAATGACCTAACGAGACCCAGTGTCCATCCAGGGACCAATCCTGCCTCCCCCCCCCCGCCTTTTGCATCTCTGTCCCCACACATGCCTGACTCGTGCTGAGTACTTTGACCACACACACACACACACACACACACACACGTGCCTGTGCACGTACAGCCCAGTCACAGTTCAAAGCCCTGGTACCCAGGGCAGTGGCTCAACCTCATACACCAGCAGACCCTGTTCTATGTGAAAAAAAAAACATCCTAAGTTTGGCTCTGAAGACAGACCAGCACAAAAGGAACGTTCTGGATCGTGCGAGAGAAAGTGGGGCAGGTTGGCAGAAAGAATGGGGGCGTGGTGTTGAGAATGAGGGAGGTCGGACCCGGGAAAAAGAGGAGGCGCTTAAAGCAATCAG